>JAJJWW010005242.1:0-21097 GCA_023531295.1 Papaver armeniacum
GTAGAAATAATCTTACACATTGTTCCAAAATAATGTATAAGATGCTCATTATCATCGATTTGTTATTATGATCGTTCCAAAAAAATGGATTTTATTATTAGAATCACATAAAATCGGTTACATTTTATTTTTTATAGGGAAGAAAAAAAAAGAATATAATATCAAATTTATTTTAGAAACTTAAAAAAATAAGATAAAATAAAATTATTTTCAAAAAAACATTAAGATACTGGTTGTTTTAACACATGAGATACATTGTCACATTAAGGTTAATATTAATGTACATGCATTAAGATAAAATCGGTTTAGGTTTTGAAATGTGGGTAAATGTAAATTAAAATAAATTTAATATGTAAATAGTAATTTAAAATGAGGTATTGCAATCATCTCCAAAGTGAAATTTAATTAAGTAAACTGAATTGTTGAAAGATGATAATGTTTGAAATAGTTAATGTAAAAAACATAAATAGGCTACTCCAAAGCTAGTTTTCCTTCGTACTACAATAGGATAAAATTCCCTACAAGGAGTTAACTGAACAAAAAGGAAGAAGAAAGTAAAGAAGGTAATAAATGCTGCTTTGATTCAATACATGTAACTTGAATCTTTTCCAAATCATCCTTGATCTCGGAAAACTTTAGTTGCATACATTTTACTTTTGTTATCTAGCTTTTCAATATTCTTGAGTATTTTATCAAATAGGCTCAAAGAGATCACAAAATCGATCCATGAAGGAGAAAGACTTCTTTTCCTCTTGTAATCATTCACCCTCATCCGTCAAAAGTAGACTTGAGAATTGGAGAGGGTACAAGAAAAGTACCAATTAGGAGAATTCTTGAAGGCTCGAAAAATTCTCAAATCAAGTAAGGAAACCCATTTTGTCATAAGTCATGGTCACTCATGGAGAATGCACGTCAGGACCACAAACATTAAATCCTTGAGTTTCAAGTTTAGAAATAAACCATTTCCGCAAAGTCTAGACTCAACGAGAGTTTCCGGTGGTGGAAGGACAAACGTTTGGAATTCCAAATTTTCCAAAATCTCAAAACATGGAAATATTTTAGGTAGAAAATTTTTATGTCTATCCATCCAACACTTCGACAAATGAGGTTTTAAGGAAATAGTCTCACAAGAAGGCTTACTTTCCTTGGGCTAAGAAGAGAGGAGTTTCTCATAGGTAGATCCGTAAGACTAGCCAACAATTCCCTATCAACTTATATAACCATTTTCCCAATTTTGGTTCTAAATAAGAATTTCTTAAGATTCACATCATGGATGTTGGCATACCCTTGTAAGAACATTAAAGTCTTCACGATGACCTTCAAAAATGTCCCAAGAATATACTTTTAAAGCATGATAATTCACCAACATCCACATACTCCTTTTGACCAATTTCTTTTTATTTTATGAAACCTCTAAAAGAATTTTGTCATAGGAGTTTTGAAGCATTCATTATCAACAAAAATTAATCATATAATATGTTTGATTACTTGATTCTCCTTTTTCCTTGAGGGTAGATGCCTTTTGTGAAGACACCTTAGCCATTTTTTTAGGTTTCATAACATCCCTTTGGATGCTAAACCATACTTCTTAGAAATAGTAAATTTGAGTAGGAGAAGGAGGAACTTACTTGAATCTGATCATCCCAAGAGTGATCACCTCAATTGACACAATCCTTGTTGAATAAATTTAATCCCAAAAAAAATGGTACCAAGATTTTGGAAGATGGTCTACAAGATCATGAGAAACACAACCAGTTTATCTTACCCTTGGTTATCTTCTCCTCATGGTATGTAAACTGAGGAAGAAGATGAATAAGTGAGAGTCCGAGAGCTTTCGCATACCTTATATAGAGAGTTATTGGGCTTAATCCCGGTTCATAAAACCCAATAACTAATTTGAAAGGAAATAACTATATCATCTAATAATTTTCTAATAGGACCCTTTTGGGGGAAAAATTCTCAACAAATATTGATAAGAAAATTTAGATGCCATCACCGAGACTCACAGACAAGTCTTAATTGATGAGTGAAAACTCAACAAAATTGTGATATCTGATCGTTAATTGATACATATTTCACGAAAGTATATATTTCACCAAGATGATTAGTATTTACCTAAAGCATTACGATGTTCTCACGAGGATAAGGTAGAGGTGTTTGGTTATATTTCAAACACAAACTGATAGGTGTCTAAAATACCTAATTTAATATCTAGTATTTACGCTTTCTTTGCTATTTTCCTTGGGATTTGCATCTCTTATGTGTGGTTTTGAGTTATCAGGTGCAATGAGTCATTATGTGTAAAAGCGTCCGTTTGGAGCGTAAAGGGAGCAAAGAGGTCCATTCACAGGCGAGCGACACTCAGAGCCAGCTGAGGTTACGCCAAAAGAAGCGAATAGGCTGTCGGTTTGCTGAAACTGACAAGCCATTTCTAATTAGGTGGCCCTTATCCTATCAAGAATGGTGCCAATATCAATTCTCATCATTATTAAGACCTAAAATTGAGAGAATGCTTCTCAATCATTTTGTTTGTTTCAAGGTTTCAAGAATTTGAGTTAAGGCGGCCATGGAGATCGATTGTTGTTAATGGAGAAGGGGAAAAAAAAAAGCATTTCTTTACTTCTGTTACTCTAAAATAGATGAAGAAATTCCCGCCACGCCATGGATCGAAGAAGAAGAGAAGAACTAACGAACTCGTGTTTCTAACGAGATAAGAAATGGTAATGAAAAAAAAAAGGGTCAATCACGGATTCGATTTTGAGAGATGAAGTCGAGGGTTCTGGGGATGATTTGAAACCAAGTTGAGCTAGGGTTTTGGTAAGTGATGCTGCCATCGAATCGGAGAAGATAAATTACACAGAGATGATGATTCTGTTGAGGGATGGAATGGGAGGTTCATGGCTCAGATTTGAGATGCACAGCTGATGAGTTGGGGATTGATTGGAATGAATCTGGGATGGTGAAACAAGGGTTTGTGTCGATCTGAAATTGAAAATGAAAGAAAGGGTTTGCCGTTGGAGGAATCCGATGCAGATTAGGTGTTGAATGCGAAGTGCGGGTGGTAGTAGCTCCGGTGGAGTTGCGGTTCCAAGTGGTTGGAGGTTCTTTGTTACGAGGTTATGACAATCTTTGGGATGAAGTGGTCTGGTGGATTGTTGTTTTGTGAATCATGATGAGGTGAGTTGTGCTTGAAGATTTTGATGAACTATGGCGGTGTCACGAGGTGGAACTAGTCTCGGCATTAAAATTGAAAGCTATGAAGCTAAACGGGTGGTAATGAAACATTGAAGGATGCGAGGAGCCGCAAGTGATAATGAGACAAGAGTTCACAAGGCAATGTTGTGATGGCATATGGAGACATAGGTTTGCAATCAATTGGAGAGATGGGTTTTGATTAAAAAGGAAGTGGAAGTAAATCTGGAGGTCACGGTTGTGCGCATCGCCGAGTGTACACAATGGAAGATGGTATGGATTGAAATGGCTAGCTTGATGTTCTTTGGAGAGATGCGTAGTGTGAATCTGTTGGGTGCGGGAACTAGGGAGTTGTGGCTCAGCAGCAGGATGGGGTTAATCAATGGCTGAATCTGTTGTGGCCTGCTTGTGTCATGGCGATATTATTTGTAGTACAAGAAATGGGTCTTGACTAGACTCGGTGGAGAAAGCTGAGTTGTCTCGGTGTTATTTTCGCAAGAGCTAGAAGTGTGGCTGCACTAGTGATGAAGGTTAAAGCCAGGAATGGAATGTTGCTGTTAAGGGTACTAGTTTGATGAAGAGAGCCTAAGCTGGAGTGAGAAGAACTTTAAGGTTTGATGGATTTGTTGGTTATGACAGACTGGGAAAAGATGGTGTTCTTGCTATTCGTTTATGGGCTTGAGGCTCAGCGGGGGTCTTGATCTTTGCAGATGGTGATGTTGGTTGTGCAGTTACAGTGGGAAATTGGTGGTTATCTGCGGTGTTGTTTTGAGGTTATCGTTGTGGGGGCCAGAAACCCCGTGGTGCCAAGACTAATTACAGCAATGGAGTTGATGTGAACTACGGTGTTGAAGTTGGTAGCATAACTACAGATGGTCTTGAGGTGGTGATGAACTCTTGGAAGAGTGGTGGAACTAAAGTATTGGAATGGAGTTGCACATAGAGCTACAATTGAGCATGCAATGGTTCGAAATGATGTGGCTCGGATGAGTGAAGAAGCCTGAGGTGGAGCATATGAAGAGATTAGCAGAAGGAAGCTTCTGATGTTAGCATGAGAAGTAATGTTGTAATGTGTTGTCGAGGTTGAATGAGCATGATATAAATGTCTTGCGAGGGTATGGAATTATTGATGGTTTGCTGTTGAACTAGTAGACCACGACCATCTTGGGTATGGAGTTGCAGAACTACGACCAAGATGGCAAAACCGTATGGTACACCATTGTTGCAAAGTCAGCCCAGTTAGACCATCTGCAACATTTGAGTAGGTGCTGACTCATGAACCCGACCGAGTTGACCCGATCCGAGGCTTCGTTGACTCGGTGGACTTCTCGACTTATTTCAGTTGCCGTTGATCCAAGACGGATTTTGCTTAGGTCACACGAACCGATTTAGGCGACTTTTAAGCCATATTCCGGCCAAGTGCACCGCTTTTCCGGCGAACAATTTTTGGGTCATATTTTCACATGGGTTTTTCACACATGAGTTTGGTGGGCTTAGTATTGGACTTTGGGACTTTGAAGACCTAATTTTGGAAAGTTGGAAAAGCTATAAAAGGAAGAGTTTCTATTCTTTTAAAAATCAATTATTTTCTACTTGGAGTTTTGGAGGAGAGCGATTCTACTAGGGTTTGCTTCCATTTTATTTTACATGTTCTTCATTTTATTTTTGATAATAATTATGTTGAATCAAAATACTATGAGTAACTAAATACCTATTATTGGTTATGGGATAATAAGTGGATTTCACAAATAAGATTTGATTCAATGAATTAGTTTTGTCTCAAGTTTATTGTTTATGATTCATTGTTAATATTGTTTATGATTTGATAGTTTGTTTGGTTGAGTCCGAATCAATCCGATCTACTTTCATATCTAGAGCTATATTAGGGTTTTGAAAACGTTGTCTATCCTCGATTTTGAGTAGCATAAATGTGGGTAGTGCTTGTAGTGATATATCCTACTAGTCACATATGAATCATAACTTGGGTTAAATCGAATTAGTGCTTTTACACATTTTGGTTGCCTTGATTAGTCTTATTCCATAGAACTCATTGCTTTTAGGAGTTAAATCTAATTGTGCTTTTACACTTTAGGTTGCTTTCTAGGAAGAATTCACATATGCATCTTTTAATGTGGTTGTGATGAAATTAGGAATTAGCGGGATACTCTTGCGATCAAGGTATCCTAGGACTTTTTAGTAAATGAGAGATTAAAATTTCAATTCTAGTCATTGTTGATAATTCGAGTTTGTGAATGAAACTATCCCGTGACCAATACTTTCTCCTTATTGATAAATTTTATTATTACTTTGCTTTCAAATTAGTTTATTTACTTTGAATTATCAAAACATCCCCCCTTGGTTACTAAGAAACTGAAAATTTGCATAACAACAAAGGCCTCTCTGTGGATACGAACTCTTTCTTATTGCATACTACTTTATTTTAGTAAAGCAAGAAAGTGAAATTATTTTTGATTAGGGTGACAACCGATCAAATTTTTGCGCCATTCTGCCGGGGAGGCATACGGCTTGTTATTAAGTTTTTAGTTTCTTTTTACAATTTTTGCTTTTATACTTGCTTTTCGTTTATTGTCTTGTTTCTCACTTGTTTGTAGAATTGTTTTCAGGTACTAATCCACGGCTTCCAAAGATTGGAATTACCAAAGGTGCGGGATAGCTACTCAAGAGGCACAATACTCCAACCAAGGCAAGACACAACGGAAGAACAAGTCTTGGAAGTAGAACACGAAGCTCTTCATCGAGAAGAAGAAGAAGAGGTTCCATTAGTAGGAGAACCACTAATTGAAGAGGAAGAAGCAATGGGTGACAATGCAAACCAGTACACTCAAGGATTTGGCTTCTCATAGGCTTGATGCACAACAATGGTGTATCCAAACAAACTCAACTTTCGAGATCAAGCGGGGCTGCTTAGAGAGTTGCCAAAGTTTCATGGTATGGCGAATGAGGACCCAAACAAGCATCTCATGGAGTTCTATACCATTGTCAAGGCTATGCTTCCACGTGAGTCGAAGTCGATGGTGCAATGATGAAAGTTTTTCCATTTTCTATGGTGGATAGCGCTAAGGATTGGTTGTATTGTTTGCCACACGGGAGTGTCACTACATGGAACAGTTTGAAGAAACTCTTTTAGAGAGAGGTATTTTCGCGTCAAGGCCACTCAAATTCGCAAAGAGATTTGTGGAATAAAGCAACATGTTGGAGAATCATTGTATGAATGTTGGGAGAGATACAAGAGATTGGTTGCAAGTTGTCCACACCATCAAGTTAGTGATGCTATGATAATCCAATACTTCTACGAAGGTCTTCAATCAAGTGATAGATATCTTCTAGATGCGGGTGGTGGTGCTCTAGTGAACAAGACGGTGGCCCAAGCTACTGATTTGATTGAAAGCATGGCTGCAAACTCGCAACAATTCTACACAAGAGGTGAACCAATGGTAAGGCAAGTGCATGAAGTTAGTGATTCATCATCATCACATCGTGATCAAAGAATGGACAATATGGAGCAAATGATACAAAGGATGGCTGCGGTTATTCTACCTTCACATGGTGAAGAGATGGAGCAAGCTAGTGCGGTTTTTCCAAACCAACAAAGACGGTATGATCCCTACTCCAACACCTACAATCCGGGATGGAGAGATCATCCAAATTTCAGCTATGCCAACAAGCAAGGTGCGGTCCAACAACCAAATTTCAATCGTTCGAGTGGATTTCAACCACAACAACAACAATTCCAACAACAACAACAACAATTTCAACCGCAACAACAACAATTTCAAAGCAACCACAACAATCGGTTCAAGGTTCCGATATCGATGCAAAGTTACATACAATGATGCAAGGTATTTCTACCATGTTCAAGGAGAGCCAACAAGAAACTAAGAGTGCTATCAAGGATTTGCAGACTCAAGTAGGCTCCATGGCGGTTGATATCAACAATTTGAAGGCACAAAATAGTGGGAGACTTCCTTCTCAACCTATCAACCCAAAAGAGGGTGTTAATGCAATTACATTGAGAAGTGGTACACAACTTGTGCAACCCGAAGTTCTTGATTTGGGTGAAGAGGAAGCTCCAAAGGAGCCGGTTTTGGAAGAAAAGAGGATGAAATTCCCCCAAACACTCGAGGTACCAATTCCTAACTCTAAAACTCCGGTTTCTACTTATGTTCCTCCTATACCTTTTCCTCGCAGATTTTGCAAGTTCAAAGAAGGCGGAACTAGAAAAGGAGATTTTAGACGTTCTTAGGAAGATTCATGTGAATATACCACTCCTTGATGCTATCAAGCAAGTTCCCAAGTATGCAAAAGTGTTGAAGGACTTGTGTACCAATAAGCAAAGGCTCAAAGGTAATGAAGTGTTGAGTGTGGGGAGAATGCTTGCAATCTTACAACACAAACTCCCACCGAAATGCAAAGACCGGGTAGCTTTGACATTCCGTAACAATTGGTAACACCACTTTTAATAAAGCAATGTTGGATTTAGGTGCATCCGTTAATGTTATGCCCGCATCTATGTACAATTCACTTAATCTAGGTCCTTTGAAAAAAGGTGGAAATTGTGTTGCAATTAGCCGATCGTTCTAATGTCTACCCAATGGGTATTGTCGAGGATGTTCTTGTGCAGGGTTAATCAACTTGTATTCCCAGCTGACTTTTGTGTGTTAGAGATGGATGAAGGTTCATAGGACTCGTCTCTTCCATTGCTACTTGGGCGTCCCTTCATGAAGAACGAAAACCATTATTGATGTGGACAAGGGAACGTTGACTATGGAGTTCGATGGAGAAATAATACGTTTCAACATTTTCGAGACGATGAGATATCCTAGTGATGTCCACTCTTGTTTCTCCGTTGATGTTTTGGATACATTGGCTCAACAAGTGTTTGAATTGAATCATGATGATGCTTTGGAAACTGTTTTAACTACAACCATGGATGACGGTGTTGAGTGTGGTAACGAAGTTAAGGAAGCCCTTGGTGATCTCAACTCACTACAAGGATGTCAGGAAACTCACAATATCTCTTTTATTTCTTTACCACGCAGTGATGAACAACTTTTACCTTCTATTGTTAAATCTCCAAAGTTGGAATTGAAACCTCTTCCAAGTCACTTAAAGTACTTGTACTTGGGTGATAATGAAGAGTTACCTGTGATTGTTTCTAACGAGCTTAGTGAATTACAGGAGCAAAAACTTCTATGGGTGTTAAGGAAGCACAAGACGGCCATAGGATGGACAATCGCCGATATCAAGGGTATAAGCCCCGCCGTTTGTATGCATAAGATTCGTTTGGAGGACGATGCAAAGCCTACAAGGGACGCGCAACGTCGTTTGAACCCTCCCATGATGGAAGTTGTGAAAAAGGAGATACTCAAGCTCTTGGAAGTGGGTGTTATCTACCCCATATCCGATAGCAAGTGGGTGAGCCCAGAGTACAAGTTGTACCAAAGAAATCAGGGGGTAACGGTGGTAGAGAATGATGAAAATGAACTTGTCCCAACTCGTGTGCAAACAGGTTGGAGGGTTTGTATTGATTATAGAAAGTTGAATGCCACTACTAGGAAGGATCATTTTCCTTTACCCTTTATTGATCAAATGCTTGAACGTTTATTTGGACATGCTTATTATTGCTTCCTTGATGGTTATTGGTACAATCAGATTGTGATAGCACCGGAGGACCAAGAGAAAACTACTTTCACTTGTCCTTTCGGCACTTTTGCTTATAGAAGGATGCCTTTTGGCTTGTGCAATGCTCCAGCTACCTTTCAAAGGTGTATGGTAAGTATTTTCTCCGAGTATGTTGAAAACATCATTGAAGTGTTTATGGATGACTTTAGTGTCTTTGGTGATTCATTTGACCTATGTTTGAACAACTTGTCATTAATCCTTGAAAGATGTGTTGAAACAAATCTTGTGCTAAATTGGGAGAAGTGCCATTTCATGGTAACTCATGGCATAGTTTTAGGCCATATAATATCTTCTAAGGGCTTGGAAGTTGATAAAGCTAAGATAGACCTTATTCGTGCTCTAACCCCTCCCACTACGGTGAGGGAGATACGTTCTTTTCTTGGTCATGCAGGTTTCTATCGTAGATTTATCAAGGATTTTTCCAAGATAGCATCACCACTTTGCAATTTATTGCAAAAGATGTGGTTTTAACTTCGATGAGAAGTGTATGGCGGCATTCAATCGTTTGAAAGAACTTTTGATTTCAGCCCCTATCATTAAACCACCGGATTGGAGCAAGCCGTTTGAGCTAATGTGTGATGCTAGTGACTACGCGGTTGGTGCGGTGCTTGGGCAACGTGAGG
Source organism: Papaver armeniacum (assembly GCA_023531295.1). Taxonomy (NCBI): domain Eukaryota; kingdom Viridiplantae; phylum Streptophyta; class Magnoliopsida; order Ranunculales; family Papaveraceae; genus Papaver; species Papaver armeniacum. The sequence continues at coordinate 9,519 of JAJJWW010005242.1, forward strand.
GAAGATACCTCATGCTATTTACTATGCTTCTAGAACGTTAAATGAAGCCCAACAAAACTACACAACCACTGAAAAAGAGTTTTTAGCTATTGTATTTGCATTGGAGAAATTTCGCTCTTATCTAATTGGTACAAAAGTTGTTGTCTTTTCTCGACCATGCAGCTCTTAGGTACTTGCTAATGAAGAAAGAAGCGAAACCAAGGCTCATACGATGGATTCTACTCTTGCAAGAGTTTGATATTGAGATCAAGGACAAGAAAAGAATTGAGAACACCGTTGCGGATCACTTGAGTCGTCTCTTCTGTGGACAAGGAAGCTATCCCATTGCGTGAAAGTTTCGGATGAGCAACTATTCTCAATTGCCTTTGGAGAACCATGGTATGCAGATATTGTAAATTACTTGGTAACTAAACAAATCCCGAAGAACTTGTCTCGTCTTGAGAGGGACAAACTTAAGAGGTTAGGGAACCGATACATATGGGATGATCCATACTTATGGAAACATGGCAGCGACCAAGTAATAAGAAGGTGCGTTCCCGAATCCGAGTTTAATTCTATCTTGTCATTTTGTCACTCCTATGCTTGCGGAGGACATTTGGAAGTAAAAGAACCGCTTACAAGGTACTTGAAAGCGGTTTCTATTGGCCAACCTTGTTTAAGGATGCATATACATTTTGTACAACTTGTGATAGGTGCCAAAGAACAGTGCAATCTAGGTGCCCGAAATCAAATGCCACAAACTTTTATTCAATTTATTGAAGTTTTTGATGTATGGGGTATAGATTTTATGGGTCCTTTTGTCAACTCGCATGGGAATTATTACATCTTACTTGCTGTTGATTATGTCTCTAAATGGGTGGAGGCTAAGGCCACCCCTACTAATGATTCCAAGGTTGTTTGATTTTGTGCAAACTAATATTTTTGCAAGGTTTGGAATTCCAAGAGCCATAATTAGCGATGGAGGTTCTCACTTCAACAACGAGGTTTTTACAAAGCTTGTTGAAGAAGTACAATGTGTCGCACAAGGTTGCAACACCTTATCATCCTCAAACAAATGGACAAGCCGAGGTGTCTAATCTGGGAGGTGAAATCCATACTTGAGAAGACGGTGAATCCAACAAGGAAAGATTGGAGCATGCGGCTAAATGATGCTTTGTGGGCATATAGAACCGCATACAAGACACCTATTGGGATGTCTCCCTTTAGGCTTGTGTATGGTAAACCTTGTCACTTACCCGTGGAGATTGAGCATAAGGCGTTTTGGGCGATTAAACAATGCAACATGGAGATGGATGGGGCTGGAAAGCAAAGGAAGTTGCAACTCCAAGAGCTAGAAGAGCTTCGCAATGATGCATTTGAAAGCTCTCGCATTTATAAGGAAAACGAAGGCCTTTCATGATACTATGATTTCTAGAAAACAATTTTGTGTTGGGAAGAAAGTGCTTTTGTTTAATACTCGCTTGCATTTATTTCCGGTAAATTAAGGTCACGATGGATCGGACCTTTTATTGTTACTAATGTGTTTTCTCATGGTGCAAGAGAAATTGTAGCATTGCTACGTGCAAGGAACTTAAAGTTAACGGGCACCGTTTGAAACCATATTATGAGAATTTCACTTCCAAAGTGGTGGAAGGAGCTAATTTTGTGGATGCACTCCCTCCGGAGGAGTCATAGAAAGCAAGGAGATAGTCGGGCTGTGACTTTAAACCAAGCGCTAAGTGGGAGGCAACCCACCGGTTTTGTATCTTTACCTTTATCTTTTTATTTTTAAGCATTTTATCTTTATTTTCTTGTTTTTGCATATCATTTGGAATTTCCCACCTTGAACCTTCTTTGGATGATTCAATTTACATTGAGGACAATGTAAAGTTTAAGTGTGGGGGAGCATTTATATGTTTGTATAGTTTGTTTTATGCGTTTAGTAGTTTTATGCAAAAAAAAAAAAATAAAAAATAAATAAAAAAAAATTGTGCTTTTTGAACTCCGAAATCTAGAAACTTGTGCCTTTAGATGACACCATTAGTGGATGGAACCATTTTGAATGCAGTGGAGTTGAGGAACCAATTAACTAAAAGGGACAAACATAGCTCATGAAATCATAAATTATATGATAGTTGTTACCATATCTCGGAATATCACCATATCACATGCTATTTTTATTTTTCCATATTTTTCTATTGTTCTCTAAGTGCTTTGGTGGGTCACTAAAAATCGAGTTGTTATTGCTGCTAGGATGATTAGAGTGATTGAGTTGCTAGAAAAAAAGAAAAAGAAAAGAGAAAAAAAAAGAGACCGACCAATTAGACCAAAACGGAATAAGAATGACACTTGGGAATAGCAGTATGTGTGAAACGTAGTCCCTGTCTCCGTCGCCTAAACAAGCGTGGAATGCAGGATCCAAGGCAACTATCACGTACTTGCTGACAAGAAGCATGCGCTTGGATCCAGTTTGATCTAATCATGTCGTCTAAAAAAAAAGGAAAAAGAAACAAAAAGTGAAAAAGAAAAGAAAAAGAAAAGAAAGTATTTTATATTTGGTGAATAAAGTCACTCTTGGTTCCCTTGTATATGCCAGCGAGTGATGTAGAAATAAGTTTGTTGACCACTGGTTCCCTTGTATATGCCAGTGTGTTAACTCTAGAATTGACCAGTAACTCAATCCAATAGGTTGCATAGGTTCATCTTAGCAGTGACCTTTAGACAGATATGGGAAACATCGAACACTTGTGAACATTCGCCAACATCTACATCTATATCCATCTTCTTTATCTTTTCATTGTGATTGTGGTTTGTTAGTTTTCGAGTATTGTGGCTTGTTCGACTATCTAATTTAAGCTTTATTTACTTGAATATGAACTGAATTTGTGCAAGGTACCTCATCCTGTAGTCATTTTGGATTCATTCATTGATTTGTCACAAATAGACGGAGTTGGAAATATAGGTTTTGTAGGCAGACCTCTTGTAAACCTTCACGAGACTAAAACTCGTCCACTAGGGACACCTAGGGGTTCAAAGGCTTGTTATTTATGCTTAGAGTAACCGTAGCCTCGACGAGACGGAGTTGTATGTATTTGTTTTAGAATTGTTTTGTTTGATTTGCTCGAGGACTAGCAAAGTCTAAGTGTGGGGGAATCTGATAGGTGTCTAAAACACCTAATTTAATATCTAGTATTTACGCTTTCTTTGCTATTTTCCTTGGGATTTGCATCTCTTATGTGTGGTTTTGAGTTATCAGGTGCAATGAGTCATTATGTGTAAAAGCGTCCGTTTGGAGCGTAAAGGGAGCAAAGAGGTCCATTCACAGGCGAGCGACACTCAGAGCCAGCTGAGGTTACGCCAAAAGAAGCGAATAGGTCAGTTTCGGTTTTTCAAACCGACAAGCCATTTCTAATTAGGTGGCCCTTATCCTATCAGAATCGGGTGCCAATATCAATTCTCATCATTATTAAGACCTAAAATTGAGAGAATGCTTTCAATCATTTTTTGTGTTGTTTCAAGAAATTTGTCTCGAATTTCGAGTTAAGGCGCCATGGAGATCGATTGTTAATGGAGAAGGGGGAAAAAAAAAAGCATTTCTCGTCTGTTATTACTCTAAAATAGATGAAGAAATTCCGCCGCTGCCATGGATCGAAGAAGAAGAGAAGAACTAACGAACTCAGGTTTCTAACAGAGAGAAGAAATGGTGATGAAAAAAAAGGGTCAATCACGGATTCGATTTTGAGAGATGAAGTCGAGGGTTCTGGGAATGATTTGAAACCAAGTTGAGCTAGGGTTTTGCAAGTGATGCCGCCATCGAATCGGAGAAGATAAATTACACGAGAGATGATGATTCTGTTGAGGGATGGAATGGGAGGTTCATGGCTCGGATTTGAGATGCTTGGTGATGAGTTGGGGATTGATTGAAATGAATCGAGATGGTGAAACAAGGGTTTGTGTCGATCTAAAATTGAAAATGAAAGAAAGGGTTTGCCGTTGAGGAATCCGATGCGAGGAGATTGCAAAGTGTTGAATGCGGAAATGCGGTGGTAGTAGCTCAGGTGGAGTTGCGGTTCAAGTGGTTGGAGGTTGCACATTAAGGTGTTATGACAATCTTTGGGATGAAGTGGTACTGGTGGATTGTTGTTTGTGAATCATGATGAGGTGAGTTGTGCTTGAAAGATTTTGATGAATGTGCGGTGCAAGGTGGTGGAACTGTGGGCATTGAAATTGAAAGCTGCGCACTAACTGGGTGGTAATGAAATGTTGAAGGGGATCGAGAGCTGCAAGTGATAATGAGACAAGAGTTCACAAGTCCGCGACTGTGATGGCATATGGAGACATAGGTTTGCAATCAATTGGAGAGATGGGTTTTGATTAAAAAGGAAGTGGAAGTAAACCGAGGTCACAAGGTTGTGCAATTGGCCGAGTGTACACAACGGAAGATGGTATGGATTGAAATGGCTAGCTTGATGTTCTTGGAGAGATGCGCAGATTGTGAAGCGTCAGGTGCAGGAACTAGGGAGTTGTGGCTCAACAGATGGGGTTAATCAATGGCTGAGTCTGTTGTGGCTGCTGTGTCATGGCAGTATTATTTGTAGTACAAGAAATGGGTCTTGACTAGACTCAGTGAGAAAGCCTGAGTTGTACTGGTGTTGTTTCGCAAGAGCTAGAAGTGTGGCTGCACTAGTGATGAAGGTTAAAGCCAGGAATGGAATGTTGCTGTTAAGGGTACTAGTTTGATGAAGAGAGCCTAAGCTGGAGTGAGAAGAACTTTAAGGTTTTGATGGATTTGCTGGTTATGACAGACAGGGAAAAGATGGTGTTCTTGCTATTCGTTTATGGGCTTGAGGCTCAACAGGGTCTTGATGCTGCAGTGAACTGATGTTGGTTGTGCAGTTCTGGTGGGGAAATTGGTGGTTATCTGCAGTGTTGTTTTGAGGTTATCGCTGTGGCAGTTGTGAAACTGTGGTGCCAAGACTAATTACGTGTCGAAGCAATCTTAGTCTGATGTGAACTACGGTGTTGAAGTTGAGCATAAGATTGTAGGTCTTGATGGTGATGAACTCTTGGAAGAGTGGTGGAACTATATTGGAATGGAGTTGCACATATGAGCTCACAATTGAGTCGCAATGGTTCGAAATGATGTGCTCGATGAGGAGCTTGGGCAGGTGGAGCATATGAAGAGCTTAGGTGAATGAAGCTGATGGTTAGCATGAGAAGTAATTGTTAGTTGTGCTCGAGGTTGAATGAGCATGATATAAATGTGTTGTTGCGGGTATGGAATTTGCAAAGAACGTAGACACTGACCATCTTGGGGGTATGGGGCACAACCACAAGATGGCGAGCAAAATCGTACACCATTGGCAAAGTCAGCCCAGTTAGACCATCAGCACATCTGAGTAGGTGATGACTCATGAACCTGACCGAGTTGACCCGATCCGACTCGTTGACTCGTCGAGTTGACTCACTGAACCGGTGACCGGGCGGATTTTGCCGGTCACCTGAACCGATTTCCGCGACTTTTCCGGCCATATTCGCCAAAGTGCACCGCCTTTCCGCGAACAATTTTTGGGTCATATTTTCACATGGGTTTTTCACACATGAGTTTGTGGACTTTTAGTATTGGTTTGGGCTTTGAAGACCTAATTTTGGAAAGTTGGAAAAGCTATAAAAGGAAGAGTTTCTATTCTTTTTAAAAATCACGTATTTTCTCTTTTGGAGTTTTTTGGAGAGAGCGATTCTACTAGGGTTTGCTTCCATTTTATTTTATGTTCTTCATCTTATTTTTGATAATAATTATGTTGAATAAAAATACTATGAGTAACTAAATACCTATTATTGGTTATGGGATAATAAGTGGATTTCACAAATAAGATTTGATTCAATGAATTAGTTTTGTCTCAAGTTTATTGTTTATGATTCATTGTTTATATTGTTTATGATTTGATAGTTTGTTTGGTTGAGTCCGGAATCAATCCGATCTACTTTCATATCTAGAGCTATATTAGGGTTTTCAATACGAAAACGTTGTCTATCCCTGATTTTGAGTAGCATAAATGTGGGTAGTGCTTGTAGTGATATATCCTACTAGTCACATATGAATCATAACTTGGGTTAAATCGAATTAGTGCTTTTACACATTTTGGTTGCCTTGATTAGTCTTATTCCATAGAACTCATTGCTTTTAGGGAGTTAAATCTAATTGTGCTTTTACACTTTAGGTGGCTTTCTAGGAAGAATTCACATATGCATCTTTTAATGTGGTTGTGATGAAATAGGGAATTAGCGGGATACTCTTGCGATCAAGGTATCCTAGGACTTTTAGTAAATGAGAGATTAAAATTTCAATTCTAGTCATTGTTGATAATTCGAGTTTGTGAATAAAACTATCCCGTGACCAATACTTTCTCTTATTGATAAATTTTATTATTACTTTGCTTTCAAATTAGTTTATTTACTTTGAAAACAAAACATCCCCCTTGGTTACTAAGAAACCGAAAATTTGCATAACAACAAAGGCCTCTGTGGATACGAACTCTTTCTTATTGCATACTACTTTATTTTAGTAAAGCAAGAAAGTGAAATTATTTTTGACCGGGTGACAACCGATCACAAACCTAAGTGTAAATATCAACTTGATGATTAGATTAAAAATCTAAGAGCATGTCTAATCTTATCTAGTTAACAAAAAATTCCCATGAATTTCGCTTCATCTCTTTCTTTAGGAGTCGATAGGCATGGATAATTTTTATCGAAGTATTAGATCTCGTTGATACCTACATCAAGTCCACTTTTTGACTCATTGTTACGATGTGGTCAACTCACTTTTTGTATGGATACAGGCACGTGCATAATCATGATAATACAAATGATTTAGCCTGGCAAGATAATATCTTTATTTTGAGCAAGGTTCAACATGGCAAGAATGATCTTTTTTAATGTCTTCAAGATTCAAAGAAATCACATTCTTTGTTATCCAAGGAATATCGAAATACTCATATCCCATTAGGGATACCGACAAGGCACAAAACAATGATCACACACACCAAAAAATAAAACACTTCACATAATAATTATTTATATTTTACTTGCCCCAAATCGATCTTATATACATGATAGGCTAGTCAAACTTTTATTACTAAGAAGTTGGGTGAGCAACAAGATGCTCACGAACCATCTCGTAATCAATAACCTTCGCTTCATGGTACTTGGACCATGACCAATTGGGTGAGATTTCTTGATCGTGCTTGATATCCTCCTTTCAGCTTCCCTTCCTATTTAATATGTGATCAATCGGGTTGAGTTCCATAATAATCGTAATAGTCAATATCTTTGTGATTTTATTTAGGGATTGTGCAAGATTTCCCAACATGTCAAATTTCATGCATAATGATAACATAATTTACAGAGTCTAACTTTACAAAGATCTAGCCTTTATTCATGGTCAATTTTAAGATGTTTCAAGAATTCAAGAGTATCTTTAATGGCTTTCAAGAGATCCGCCTAAAGATCTTCCTTATCGCATTCCTTAAGAAGATTGTGAGACAAACTTGTAAGATAACTAAGTGTAGTACTTGACCGATAGACTTTGACTTTGGCCCTTTTCTAAGGGAATATTTTTTTCCCTTTATGTTAGAGCATATCTCGTTGAACTCTACCAAGCGTTGGTATGTCAAGTTTGTTTGTCAAATTTTAGTATCAAAACTCATATAAAGTCGCGATTAATACTAGAGTCAACTTCTGCTTAGGGTAGACTAGAAAAAGTATAGGAATGCTGAGGCATACAAGCATTACTCAAGACTTAATAATATGAAGAAGTAACTTAACTATAACGCATTTACATCATCCTTCCATTTGAGGTTAGTAATATTGACTAGAACTATTTCATTCCTAACATATCTTCAAGTCAAAGTATATTGAAAACACATAAATGCGAAGTCATATACTGCATATATTGTATATTATACTCTGATGAGACATGTCTATAGTATTATGGAATTAGACTACGAAGATAACGCTATCTTTTGAACTCGAGATATGACATCGACATAATCTTTTGTATGGAAGTTATTATGTGTATGGGTTATGGTGAAGATTTCATCATAGAAAACAACGCTTTTATATTTGTTTACATTCATGAACTTGTCTCCATGAATCGAAAGGGAAATCAATAGGTTTATCGGGTCCGGTTTATTCATCACATATCTTTGATGACCAATATGTAGAGTTGGCAAAACCGACCTTAACTCTCAGTTAGCGATCTTGGCATAACCGACATAATACTCTAGACATATGATTTGGTATGACCGGGTCCCCGTAATTTGTATAGCCGATCATAAGTAATCATCATGTGATAATATGATCGATCCTTTGTAATTGGTAACCGATCCTAGTGATTGTGCACCATCAGCAAGAGCCAGTTGACCGATCCTTGTAATTGGTGTAACCGATTCTAGTGATTGTGACCGATCACAAGTAGATACCATATATGGCAGATGCCACCGATCCTTGTAATTAGTGCAACAGATCCCATGCCTCGGTGTGACCGATCACAAGTAGTGACATGTTTAGTAAAATCGATCCTAGTTGGAAAGTGGGTCTAACAACCACACCCAATTTTCGTTTGCTAATCAATAAAACTCCAATATACTTTCAATAGAATCAACTAGACAAGAAGACTCAATATATAGAAAAATTATATCAAAGAGTTATATCTCATTTCTCAATTCAATCTGCAATCAAACAAATAGGAATTACAGCCCGATTGAATAAGAGAAAATAATCGACTCGTGATCGCAAACTAATATCCAAGTGTCAATCAATTCAATCAACAACCCAAAGGTCGGATTCAAGAACCGGGATTGGAACATAACGCACAACCCGATATTTCATTATATAACAAAATATAATGCGGAAAAGAAATAACACATATACTTAAATTTTTAACGAGGAAAACCGCAAATGCACTGTAGATCAGTCCAGCCTTGAACACCACACCAGACAAGCCACTGGGCGTACACTAGCCTACTACCAATGAATTTGGACATGAATGTAGCTTCAGGACCTAATCAACTCACACCGATCAAGGTACAATTGTGCCTCCTACGCCTCTCCGAACCCCATCGTGATCTAACGACCGATTCCCTTAGATGATATCACCCACAACCAAGAGTTGCTACGACCCAAAATCAAGACTCTGATAAAACAAATATGTCTCACATGAAAGTCTATTGAATAGATAAACTGCCTCACAAGGTAAATACCTATGAGTTTTTTTTTTTGGCTTTTTTAATAAAATCAAGGTGCACAGAACCAATTGATAAACTGCACTTTATATTCCGAAGAAAACCTAGTATTATCAATTACCTCACAATAATCTTAATCGTGATGGTAGCGAAACAAGATATATTGGGAATCACAAACGACGAGACGAAGATGTTTGTGACTACTTTTAATCTTTTACCTATCGGCGAGATAAATCTCAAGCAAATCTTAGCAAAGATAATACTCAACACCATAATAGAAGTAAGATCGTAACACACAATCGATATTACATTTTGTGTCTCAATTGTCCTCAAGTGAGTTCTATTGTTAAGATTTGATTTTTTGTACTTTATTATGGTGTTTTATGTTTGGGTAGGTGTTTTTGGAGAAATACGCTTGGGAAAAAGTTGTTCAAAAGTGCTATTTGGACCCCTGACAAAAGTACTAAAGGCACCTCATTTTGGATAAGGGCACCCTAGGACACCCCTTTAAGGAAGTCATGATTTCGCACCCCCATCGTCCGTAGGGGGAGGTCATCCCTAACCTTTCAAATCTGTTTTTAATGAAAAGAAGTTCTCACTCAAGCAAGTTTATGAATCGATTTCTGACGTGCTTGAGTGAGATTAAATAGCCGGAGCTAGCATAATATCCTCGTTTTACAAAACAGGTTGGTATGTCCGTTAAAACAGACAACTTGGGCTATTTCGCTTGAGATAAGGAAACAGTAGGCAAGTGTTTGTCTACGTGAAGATAACTCGGGATTTGGTTGAGACCGAGTGTGGCAAGTGAGTGTTTTCATTTAGTTTCATTGGAGTTCACAAGGTGACAATGTAAGATATTCGATGACAGCAGTAAACCTAAGTAATAAAGGAAATAAAATATTTTTTTAAACACCGAGTAACGGAGGATTATTGGGGTTAAATGAGCGCAGATTTCTTGGTGTTGTTTCGATATGAATAGGTTCTCGAGGTCTCATTGAGGGGTATCGAGAGTTTGGGGAGAGAGACAGAGTATTACAGAGTGAGAAACGCCGCAGAGAATCGCCAGCCGCATGAAGAACATAAGACGCACAAGGACAAATGTATTTGTTACGTTGACAACGATACCATTCATATCGTACTTTAAATAGTTCCCATGAGATATAATCACAAACCCGGGTTTCTTTACTTAGTTTTTCTCCATTTCATCATTTGTACATTTCCTTTGAGCAACAAAAAAATGAATTTTGAGCGTGTTTCCAACATGATTTAGTCTCATCCTCTGGGAGATTTTATGGGTTAGTTTCGCCAATGAAAAGGGTGGTAATCTCTATTTATTTAATTTATGCAATTATTATATGATTATTTGCCTTGATAAATAAATATAAAATGGTTTTGTTAAACAATTGTTATTTCAATTGATGAGCATGCTAGCCTAGGGTTTTGATGTCCCATACTTTCGATCTACAATTCTTATTTCTAAAAAATCAACTTTTGAAATATTAAGAATCAATTTGAATGAAGGATTTGCATAATTATAATTAGAGAATATAAATCACTTTGATATTGGTAATTAGGTGGAATCCATAGCCCACTTCTCCATATTTTTCATATCATTTTTATTTAAGTTTGCTATATTTTTAATTTTAAAATTAAGTCTAAACATGCACACAAGTCTTCAAATTTAACTCTTACTACAAATCAATTGAAAATCACATCAATTTTTACACGCTCGACGCGTGGATCTGTCTTTTTTTTAAGCTTGGTAGTTTTAGGTTTTTACTTGTTTTTTTATTTTATTACATTTGTTCTACTTTACTTTTGGGTTTTTGTCTTTCATTTCGCATTTTGGAATTTGAGCGAAGGAAAATTTGCCAAAGCTTATGAATACTTAAAATTTTTGAGTTAAAGGCAAAGCGAAAAGGGGCTAAAAGAAGAAAAAGAGAAAAATTGTATTAGATTTTATTTTTATCTTTTGATTTTTGATTTTTGATTTTTTTAGTTTTAGAATTGTATTAGGATATTCTATTTTGTAATGTTCTTTTTATTTTTTAATTTCCTATTTGGACTTTTTAGACTTTAAACTTGGGACATTATTTTTAAACCCTACTAAGGGTAGTATTAAATATTAAACTCGTTTGGCAGAGAAGGACGAAGGACATCGGCATTCGGTTCCTGCCCCTGGGTTCAGACATATAGGAGTCGTGGCTCCAGTCGACTACAATCGTTCATCCCCGCCTGGAACGGAGGTAGTTTGTCTAAACACTCGTGAACCCCGCCGCCGAAGTTACCTGTCTTCCTTCGTGTGAATATATGTCGAGGAACTCGACACGCAACATAAATTCCTAGTAAAGGGAA
>JAJJWW010005243.1:0-283367 GCA_023531295.1 Papaver armeniacum
CGCAACATTTCTTTCGTTTGTGCAGTACTATTTACCTAATTAACTTAGTTACTGTTAATTAGGTTACTGTTGTAAATGTGTTTTTGGTTAAAATTATTCATTTGGTTACTGTTGTTTTCTCGCCCATTAGTGCCACTCGGAGTTTGTTCATACTCAATGCAACAGTTGGATCTCATGCTATGTAAATGAAATAAGTAACAAGGTTTTAAATTTATAGTTATGTTACCATTCTCAGTTCGAGTTTGGACTTGCAAATGAAGTCCACTTTTTGAAACAACTCATGCTTTTATAAGTAAGATTTTATAACTCCAGTTTGGTTCGTAGTTAAAATGTGTTTTATCAGAGGCTGCAATAACAGACTTAAATTAGTCTTAAATATTAACTCAATAACTTAATCTTCACATACATACTAAAAAAGGATCGGATAGACAAATAGATTAACAAATACAGAATCTAAGTCTACAAAATCCAAATACGTAGTAGCATTTTATGGTCCGTTGAAAATTTCCTCAGCTCAATTGAAATCTATCGATTCAGCTTCTCTCCAACAGGAGACCCTGTCATCCATCCATAATGGAAGTTGACACTATCAACTAATAGAAGTGAAAAATCCAGATCGAAGAGAGCCCTAAATCGAAGGAGAAGCCAATTGTTTGGAAACCAAAACCGATAAGTAAGGAATCTAGAAATATATGGTTGCAATTGACATTGAAAAAATCATAATTTCTTGAGAGGAAAAATCATTGTGCTGGGAATTTGTTGACGATGGCCATGTATTTGATGTTCCTTCCATTGATAGATCCATCATGAATAAGAGATTTTGCTGTTTTTGATTTTTAGGGTTAGGTTTTGGATTTTTTCCTCTTCGCAGTTGGATGATGGAGGCAGAAAAGAAGTGAGGGAAACTATTCAAATTAATAAGGTTTGCTTGATGCAGATTAGGGTTAAATTGCAGTCGTTGATATGTTTTAGATTTAACGGCTCACACTAATTTCATGACCAACAATAATGGCTATCCCAAATTTGATTATAGACGGCTGTGATTTGTTTTACAGCTCTTCTAAACAGACCGAGGAGAAAAACCGAATTAAAACAACCCCTCTTAGAAAATGTGGTCCCCGCCAGATGGGATTAAGAGGGGGACCATTATAAGAAAAGATGTGAGGAGCGGTTTTAATTTTGTTCTTCTCCTCGGGACACTAAGAATTTTTGTTTGTTTTATACATGCACGCCATAGGTAGGAAGATTAAATTGTTTGACTCGTGGGAAAATTTTGGGGCACTTCACTAAGAAAGCTTATTGCCTCATGTCAAAGGGCATACCTGTAAGAGCACCCAAAATTAGTGCAAACGCTTATGGCCAACAGCTAGATCAAGCTATCCTTCTCACTGATCTAGTGCCAATTTGAGAGAGGTTTGATCACTCGGCCCTGTAGCATTTCTGATTTTCAAAAACAAGTCCACATTAAGGCTACCTTGTTCGGCCACCATGAAGTATGTTCGCTATCCCCAAACCTTAAGAAATACTGGAGTATGTCTTGTCACTTTATATATCTCATGACCTAAACAGTCCACGGTATCTTCGACATCTACATTGTGATTCAAAAGCAGAATCCCAAGCTAAAATCTATGTAAATCTACTTCGTGAACCATAATAAGTTGTGGCATAAAATCCGACCGTTACCCCTAATTAAATTTTTCACTGGAACTAATGTGAATGCTTAACTTATTTGATTTTATGTAAGTGATACTCAATGAATACTTGATAATCAATCCATCTCGAAATTAGTTAATTTATGTGACAATGCGTTTCTTTCTAGTGTGAATGTTAAGCTCCGTTCGAAGTCTTCTAAGACTATTAAAAACCGGACCGTTACCCCTAAATTTTACTAGTTTGAAGATAGAATTTTAAACTTATGCATCTGGGGTATCATAAAAGTCCTAAATTATGAATGAGCAATATCAATGTTTGTCTTAGCAGTCACACTATGCACTAATTTCATTAGCATCAATTCAATGCCGAATCACTGATTCCAGCTTGATTTGGAGCACGGATCCCGTATCTGACCTACTGCAAAGCATTCTCCAATGGTGTTAGCAACTAATGGTAATTGGCACCATGCCAAAGGTAATTTGTGACTTGATGCTATAGGAAAAATGTAGTTGAAAGTGTGGATAACTATCTTAGGCCTAGTCCTATGGGCTAGATATCTAGCTGCTAGATTGGCCATCCACGTCAGCCTGGGCAACCTCCTAACCTCTATGGGATGGCCAATCTAGCAGCGAAACGCTGAACTGATCAGCGTCCAAAAAAACCTTTTGTCTCCTGCTATCATTTCTTCTATGCCTTTTACCTAATGACACCATGACATGGGATTATTGAACTAGGGGTACAGATATAGTAGTGGTTACATCACGTAATGACATTGAAGTTACATCACGTCTATGGTACAGCTGTGGTACTGGTTCATCTTCTTTTTTACCTAATGACATTTTAAAAAAGTACAAATGTACAAATGAACAACATTTTATCAAACAGTACAAATGTACAACATTTTATCAACATATGAGTGAGTTTTCTACCAAAGAGTACAAATGTACAACATTTTATCTCCACACTCAACGCCGCTCCATTCAACGTTATTCTCTGGAATATTCGTACAACGCCGAACCATCCAGCGTTTGCATCACTTTTTGAGCGCCGCACCATTCCCAGCGTTTCAATGTCGCCGATAGTGCGGCTGAGCAAGCTTGCTATGAGAGAGAAGTAGCCAGATTGAGTGTTAACTTTTTTCCCATATTTTTTTCATGATTTGCAACACTTTTTGGCCAATCTAGCAGTCCAATCTAGCCCATAGGACTTAGCCTTCGTAGGTAGATAAATTTTGATTCCACCACATTAAGAACAAAAAAAGGAACGTAAACTGTAAATTGTAAATATAGGCTGCGATTTTGCTGAGGAAATTCATTTGAATCCATTTTTTGCCTGCTGTAATATGGTTTGAAATTAGCCATGTAGCGATAATTGAATCCAATTGATGTTGCTGTAATTTTTTGCCTGCTCTAATTTTTCTAGCTATATATCATATGCCTATTTCATTTGCATGTACAATTGGTTACTCCCACTATTTCCACCAGTTTGTTCAAACTGGCTGCAACTCTCTCAGATTCAAATGTAACAAGGAAAAATTCAAACAATTAATCATTTAACTCTTAAGAAGTTGGTTCTCAGTTTCAAACCGTATGATCCTGAAAAAACTCATGTTTTATAAATGAAATTTCCATGGCCGTGGTTGCAATTTTTTTTCCACAGTCATAGGGCACAATTAATACATATTCAGAGACCACAATACAACTCATCGAGAACACATTATAGATGCAGAATAACCAGAACTTAAATTAGTCTTACATTATAATTACTCATTAACTTAGATTTTCACATAAAAACTGAAAGGATCTTAACTAAAGAGGAGAACACTAGCTAGCTAAAATGGATTAGCTAATACAGAAATTAAATCTTCAAAATCCAGATATGTAGTGACATTTTATGGTAAAAGAGGCTGTCCTAAAAAATTCCTCGCTCAACTCAAATCTACCGATTCAGCTATTCTCTGCAATAGGAGACCCACTTATCCGTCCATAATCTATCAACTAATAGATGTCAAAAAAATCCGTGGAGAAACAAACACAAATCATTGTGTTGTTGAAGAACTGATAGAAAAGGATCTAAAAAAATTGTAGAAATTGGATGCAGAAATATCTTAGTTTTTTGAGAGGAGAAATCATTGTGTGGGGAAATTATTGTTGTTGATGGCCACCTATCGGATGTATTTGCTTCCGTTTATGATTCATGAACAAGAAGAGAAAATATGAGAGTCTGCTGTTGTTGATTCTTAGTGTTAGATGGAGGCTGAGAAGAAATGAGGGCAACTATTCTACTTATACAAGGTTTACAAGGTTTGGAGATGGATCAAGCCCGTTCAGATTATGGTTCTGTTCTCAAGGTTAGATTGAACGGCTCACAAGAATTTATGACTAACCGTGCCAAATTTGACTATAGACGGCTGTGATATGTAGGTTAAATTATTTGACTGTGTTACAGATCTCAAACTATGTTCTCATTTTTCTCGTTCCACCTAAAGAAAAGTTCGATAACACCACAGTAAGTCTTTACCTATTGTGAGAGATCATGCCACATGGAATAGATATCTATTACAGAGAAATTAGTAAGCTTGGAAAAGTTTACCGTCCAAGTTTAGTTTTGCGGCTTTTCAAAGGCAAGGACATCAGTTGACTTCCGGCACTTAGGAGGAGTCAAGAAAAGGTATGCATCCAAGCGTATTAGACAGACTGTTTCACAGTTTGGGAACCTCTAATGGCATTCAAAGGACAACAGATGCAGCCAAGGCAAACACCCAACGGTGCTTTAGCAGCTAGCAATTACCGGAAAGATGTATTTTTGGGACTCGTTATGTTGGAAATATGACACTAAAACAGGGTGAAGAAAAGAATGTTGTATTAGGGTTCAAGGAAAGATTCTTTTCGACAATTATTCGACCCTTTCCAATTGAATTGGTAGTACAAACAGGTCAATTGAATATCGTCGTTTTGGATACTTGAAGCCCACAACGGTTGTTGGATTCAAAACTTACGACCTTGATCCAACCAAGAACACACTGGTTTTGTTTCTGATGATGCTTGTAAGAAAGAAAACTGAGAGAGTTGAGAGATGTGTTTTGAATGAAAACAAGTCAAATATTTAAATAGGAAATCACACCATTTGGAAATGACTCTTCATCTCTACAGGCATCTTTTTAGAGTGAACAAGCGCGTTTCTTCCTTCACTGCGTCCATTGGTGAAACGAAATTTCTGTTCTGTTTTCTAACTGACAATAGAAGAACCTAGAACAGAAAGATTATCCGCACCAAGGTCGAACCCGGAAGCTGCCTAAATGCTTCAATTCAAGGGTTTGTTGAAAATATCCAACACGTTATTACTTTGAAAGATTATCCGCACCAATGTGAAGTCTCAATTTACCTCTTCACCATTCATCATGTCTCATACAGGAGAAGTTTGCAATTGAAAAACACAAACTTCACAGTGAATGTGGACTCTAGTCCTTCTTCAATCACCAAACCTCTAGGTGAAAAATTAAATTTACTATCAGTGCTAGTACGAATTTGAATCCACTAACACTAATCCTTAAAATGATATACAAATAATTGAAGGAGAATCTGAATTTCATTATAGATAAACTGTCATCTGCATAGAGAGAGTGAGTACTCATTGGAGCTACCTTAGCGACAGTGAAACCCTGCAAGAACTTGGAGTCAATGCCATGTTTTATAAGTCTCCACAGGACATAAAATGAAGATGAATGGACATAAAATCATTGGCCTCCACCTTATCATATACAAGAGCATTTTGTTACAAACTTTACATTTACAGTAGAATTTAACTATTTGTCCTTGAATTTGTTCAAAATGGAAATTACTCTAGTTGCTGGTATGAATTTGTTCGACCCTCCGTAAGCTTCTTTAGGTAGTGTACTCTAGTCCTTTGGGCCATGTGGGCATCTTTTTCCTTCTTCTCTTCCTTGTTGGTCCCTCCCTTGAGTTGGGTATTTCCATTCTAATAAATTTCTTCTTTGCCGACCAAAAAAAATATAATTGCTGGTATGAATTCAAAGGAATGTGCCATACAATCCATGTTGATTTATAAAACGAAAGACAACGAAAAGTTAAATACAATCTGAATTTCATCTTGGGAAATGAGCTCCTCTAACAACCTCTTCGTCATTGTGAATAAGTTTCTTCCGAGGTAATAGAGTTCAAAAATCTATTATCCTAACGTAAACAAAAATCTATTACCAATTATTGTAAACAAATCTAAAGATCTATGATTGGAATCTAGGACTAAAATTATACGCGACAGACAACGAAAATTTAAAATAAAATCAGAATTTCATTACAAATTTCACAAAATTTACGAGCTGCATAATTAATTTCAGTATACCAAAGAAGATTAAGAAAGATCGGTGTCCTTGTAGTTCTGGATGATGACTATCAAGTTGACAGCTTCAGATCTGTCGCTTCCTCTCACTATACTCTTTAAGTTTTTGTTGGGTAGTTTTTTTTCCTAAATTCTATATTGTCTTCTGATTTATCTTCAGATAAGCTTCTGATCCAACAATCTCTTCATCTCGGTCAAGAAGGATGTTCCAAGAAGAACGTTCACAGAACAGCCGGTAACCATGAGAGGATAAGTCATTGTGACATTAATAAAAAGTGATTGTGTATTCGAGGATGAATCTCGTACAACACCAAAAACTCATCATTTTTCGCTGAAGAAGAAGAAGAAGACTAGATTTAAGTGTGAGGACTGCAAGGAGAGATAGCAGTGGAAGAGGCATTTCCATCAGTTAAGGAGGTTTATATATGACTCGGTTCAGTTTTACTAAAACCCTAGGTTACTTACTCCTAACCTGGGCCTACATCTATAACCTGAGCCCATTTAGTCCGAGAGTGCGACAAAATTGGATTCCCAAAGCAAAAAATCATTGGTTCTACGTACATGTGAGACGCAAAAGATGTCTCTGCAATGTTGATGAAAACATGTTGATGTTGGCATGTTGCTTTGGATGTAAAAGAGGTCGTAGCAAAATAAAAATATTAGCTCTCGTAGATATTGATTAAAGAGAGATCAATATTTTGTTATTCACCGTATTTTTCTAGTCATCGTAGATATTGATTAAAGAGACTAAATATTGTTGAGTCTAGCGCAGTTCTTTGTTAACCATTGCCGAGATCTAAACCTTGGTAGAAATTGATTGAAGAGACGTATTATTTTTCATATCATGGAAAATTACTTAGGAATTGCTATGACATGCAGCTATTTCCCTTCTTTCTCTTATTCATTTCTTAAGAAAATAGTGCATATATTAATACATATTCAGAGACCATAATACAAGTCATCGAGAACACATTATAGATGCAGAATAACCAGAACTTAAATTAGTCTTACATTATAATTACTCATTAACTTATATTTTCACATACAAACCGAAAAGGATCTTAACTAAAAAGGAGAACACTAGCTAGCTAAAATGGATTAGCTAATACAAAAATTAAATCTTCAAAATCCATATATGTAGTGACATTTTATGGTAAAAGAGGCTGTCCTAAAAAATTCCTCGCTCAACTCAAATCTACGGATTATTCAGCTATTCTGTGCAATAGGAGACCTACTTATCCGTCCATAATCTATCAACTAATAGATGTCAAAAAAATCCGTGGAGAAACAAACACAAATCATTGTGTTGTTGAAGAACTGATAGAAAAGGATCTAAAAAAATTGTAGAAATTGGATGCAGAAATATCTTAGTTTTTTGAGAGGAGAAATCATTGTGTGGGGAAATTATTGTTGTTGATGGCCGGCCACCTATTTGATGTTTCTACTTCCATTTATGGTTCATGAACAAGAAGAGAAAATATGAGAGTCTGCTGTTGTTGATTCTTAGTGTTAGATGGAGGCTGAGAAGAAATGAGGGCAACTATTCTACTTATACAAGGTTTACAAGGTTTGGAGATGGATCAACCCCGTTCAGATTATGGTTCTGTTCTCAAGGTTAGATTGAACGGCTCACAAGAATTTATGACTAACCGTGCCAAATTTGACTATAGACGGCCGTGATATGTAGGTTAAATTATTTAACTGTGTTACATACTACATCTTGGTGCAAACGCAGATCGCAAACTATGTTCTCATTTTTCTCGTTCCACCTAAAGAAAAGTTCGATAACACCACAGTAAGTCTTTATCTATTGTGAGAGATCATGCCACATGGAAAACCACGTGGCATGATCTCTGCAAGTGCAAGTCGATATACTCCCAGCGCTTCAATCCCGTTCAAAATGAGGAAAACCACGTGAACACATGTATTATTTTGATAAACAAATTAAAATAATATAGTATGAATCCACGGAGCCGAGAATTGAATCCACTATGCTGCTTATATTTTTTGTGAATGTATGTTGTCCTACTCCGTTTGCCTCGCCATTACTCACTGCAACCCTCAAATTAAATAATTGTAGTGAAAATTAATTTGACTTTGACAGGTGGTAAATAGGAAAAAATTGAAGGAAATTAGAGAGGGTTAGGATGTTTAACCACTCCCAAGAAATTCACTTATGTAATCCAGTCTTTATGCCATAGTAAATGACAAAAGAAAAGCTTTGATAGTGGAGTTCTTTTTATATCCTCTGCTACCACTGGAAGCTACAAAGCCCGTCTGTTCCCAAAAGAGCCTCCAAAGTATATAATGCCGTCACGATGAAATCAAGAATTAAGAAAAAAAAAATCATTAAAACATATGAAATCGATGAAAGGGGAATCAAATCAAATACCTTTTACACTCAGTTCCAATTGTGCTGTTTAACAGTAACATCCAATTTCTTATCATCTAAACACTCACCAAAGATCATCATTATGATTTGTGTTTTTCATCTTAACCACACCTCTGTAAACGGAACCAAAACCACCTTCACCAATCATAATACGCCTCTTTCCACCTTGATCTGTTCAATTGTTGGATTGATTTGTAATCACTTTATCTTCTTTCTTCTTCTAATTTTCTTTGGAATAATGACAATGAAAGAAGAAAATTTTTAGAAACATGGAACGGTGGAGTACGATGGATAATTGTTTGGTGGTGTGCGAGATACAGAGACGACATTAGAGAAAGGGAAATTTTCTAGCCGATGGACGAAAATAAATAAACGACAGGGGTACTTTAGTCAGCTATAGATAAAGTTTTGGGTCAAATAACCAATTTAGGATATTTAAACAGTATCTTTTAGGTTTTAGGATATTAGAACAGTAGTCAAACTTTACTTGTCTTTTAGACCCGAGAATTCAAATTGAGGGCCTATTTAACCAAAAAACTGTTTTGCGATGTAGCCCGTTCAAGTTAGGGTTAAACTGCAGACGTTCATCTGTTCTCCAAATTAGATTTGACGGCTCACATGAATTTTATGACTGACCGTAATTTCTGACCGAAGTTTGATTATAGACAGCTGTGAATTGTTTTTGCATAAATACACGCGAAAGATAAAATCAAATATCATGCATGTATCAAGTTTGATCTTGTTCATAGATTGTACGACAATAGCATGTGACAGGGCCGTTAACGAGTAGTCATCCTGGTTCACAAAGTGGTGGTGTGGCGCCAATGCAAATGTTACGTCTTGGTGATGCATTGCACATTTTTTCCCAATTGGTTCCATAGCTAGCCGAGGAAATGACGACAAGTGTTTCCGTGAAGCTAAATCAAGGTATTTCGTATTATGGGGTTCAAACTCTGGTTGGCCAACAGCTAATCCAGTAACTTGTGTTTTTATAAATGTCTTTCGATACTTAGATTCAAATGTGGGGAAGTTAAAAACAAACGTAGATCACATTGTAAGATGCAAGTTTTAGATTAACAGTTAAGTTGTCATTCTCAGTTTTAGACTTGCAAATGGAGTCCACTAACCTGAAAGAACTCATGTTTTATAAATGAGATCTCTAGGGCCCGTTCATAATCATAGAGCACGATACATATAACTAGTCAAACTATATTCAGAGATCAGAAGCAAATTAAACCAAACCAGATAACCCATAGAACAAACTTCAATTATAACTTGATTGTTTACATACAAACTGAAAGTATCCTCGACTACCAAAAAAGAAAAAAGAAAAAGAACAACATTTATGATCCGTTAAAAAAAATTCCTCCCTCCAATGAAATCCAGCAGTTTTCATTTTTCTGCAACAGGAGACATGTTATCCAGCCATAATCGAAGTTGACTCATTAATAGATACAAGAAATATGTCCAATACGACAGTTCGTTAACAAGCATGGAGAAGACAATAATTTGTTTACCGAGAGCTGGAGTTAGAAAAGAATCTAAAGATTTGGTAATGGCTGAAGCACAAAACATCATTGATTTTTTGAGAGGAGAAATCATTGTGCGAAGAAGTTGTTCCTACCCATGTAGTTGATGTCTCTGCTTCCTTTGATGATGGATCATGAAAAAGAGAACATGAGAGAGAGTCTGCTGCTGTGGATTTTCAGGGTTAGGTTTTGGATCTTTGTTTTCTCTAGATAGATGGAGGCGGCGCAAAAGAAATGAGGGCAGCTGTTTTACTTATAAGGTTTTAGGATGTAACCCATTCAAATTAGGGTTAAATTGTAGCCGTTCATCTGTTCTCAACATTAGATTTAATGGCTCACACGAATCTTATGACTGACCGTAATTTCTGACTGAAGTTTGATTGTAGACCGCTGTGAATTGCTTTTGCATATACGCGAAACTATGGTATTTGACTCTTGTGAACTAATTCTGGATCGTGGAAAGATTTTAAGGCATATAGCCACCACTCGTTTAATGAGAATGTTTCGTGACTGACTTTTGTATATAAAATCAAATTAATCACGTTTGATCTAGTTTTTAGATTGAACGACGATAGCATGTGACAGAGTCAGAGCCATATACAAATAGTCATCCTTGTTCACAATGCTGGAGGTGTCTTCTAATCCATATTTGAAATAAACTAAAAGCTACAGATCAAAATCTACCTTTGGCAGCTCGTTAATATGGTGAGGCAGAGTACCAACCAACCCTATGCAGGATAAAAGGACAAATAAGTAATTTATCGTAACACTCCTGTTTATAAGAATGAGTTTCTGATAAAGAATACTGATAAATTGTTGTAATTCCTTATATATGTTGATGGAGGCGCCGAAAGTAATGGTTTATTCAATATTTGATTTTTGTAACTGGTACTGATCTAGTAAAATTTATGTTTTCGTGTGTTTTTCCCATGTTAATTTGATTAGTACATTCCACCTTTTGTGAAATTTTAAATCAAGTAATTCATAGCCATATAGCATATGTTACTATCATGGTTTTACTCATATCATTTTTAACCAGAGAGAATGATGGTTCACGTTGCTTTTGTACTTTAAGGTAAAGACAAGGCACTTGGTTAGGTTATACTGTAATTAGATTTTTATATTTAGGTGAATTTCATGATGTTCAATATAGGTCTTAAGAATGATGACATTGGTAGGTGTAATTTATTACATTTGAGTTTGAATGTGAATATTATTTGGTTTGTTATTTCATTTGGCATTGAGTGGCACTCCCAAAAAGTCTACATACCCGCTTGGCATTTGTAGTACTTGAATGGCGTTGGGAGTTTGCATGAAGAACATAGGTGTCTTTTGAGAATCATTATTGCAATGTAGTGCATTAGACTCCATTTCACTGGTATGGTTTTTACTACCACATCAAATTTTGATCACCCAACTGATTCTCTTTGACAAGGTTTCAGTAACTTCAGATGTATGTGTTTAACCAGTCATGACTTCCTACCAGAGACTATGTAGAAACATGTCATTTTGATACTTGCATCATTACCATTTATGAAGTAAACTGTATTCCTTGATTTATTTGGTACACGGATTCACTTGATTTGATATATTATCTGTATGAACAAAAATTTGTACACCATTTCTTAACATTCGTAGTGCTCATTAAGCCTTGACAATCCGAATCACTCTTTTTTTTTTCTCTTCTGTTTTTTTCTTTTCTTTTTCCGATAAAGGAAATATGAGAATTTCTATTATACACCTGTTCATACAACTATTAGCTAGAGTACTCCAACATGTAGAAAATTTGTGTATAGTAATCCTATATATTTACATTCCATTGGCGTGTCTAGTGGTTTGATGTTGATCTTGCCCCTGTTATGTGGTTTCATGGGAATGGGAACAGTCAAAAGTTATCTCACCATTACGAACTGCTTTGTGCGGAAGCTTGCAATTGTTTTGGCTCTAAAATTACGTAAAGTTTGTTCTTGTGTTTTACATTGCTTCCCTAATTAACTAGAATACCGCTACCACGGTGGGGAGGGCCGACCGAAAAAAACGAAACATCGCTGTAATGGGATTGTAAAATAAAAATTCCCACCAAGTAAACCACAATCGGGAGGGCCTACCATAATATTGGGCTATACATAGTGTTCTAGTGGATAACCGTGCTGTAATGGCAACGACATTGTTGTGGTGGCGGCAAACCATGGTTGTAATAGTGGCTTAGTACCGCGCGACATTGGTGGTTTTTAATTTATTTGCAATCATAGGAATCAAATGCACGCATGTAAAATATGTATATGTTCATTTGAACTGTTAGTTTGATCCTGTTGTATTTACACAATTAGTATTCATGGGGTATGAGGAACCTAACCATAGCACAACGGTTTTAAATATTCACGACGCGTAATGTTATCAATATCATACATTTGAACTGTTAAATGAACGGCTTTTAACCAACGGTTAAAATCGTAATTACCCGCGGAATGTGTATCGGGTTGCGTCTCTTTCTACTCTAAAACATCACTGCCAGATCAAATATAATTCCAAAATTTGGTGCATTTGTTGTATTGTACGCATGCGAACCACGTGTTTCCGAATTACTTAAGGGTATTTTGTAATTAAACAATTCCAAAATCTAGTTTTCCACGTTCCTTCTTTCTATCCTCATGTAGGCTGCTGCGCTTTGTTGCCGGTTGCCGCCATCTTCCTCCCTTCTTCTCACAACCACCATCACCTTTGTCATCAATGATGTTATTAGTTTGATTGTAATTGTTTCTTATTAGTTTGAGTATGATTGATTGAAGTAGAATTAGTTGAAGGAAGTGTCACAAAAATTCAATTTCCGGAATTAAGGTAGTCTTTGATGTTGTTCTGGTTACGGTAATCGGTTGTGGTGGGGGTTATGGTGGTGGTCTTGAATTTGCTGATGGTTGGTGGTAGAAATTTTGATTATAATTAGGATAGAGATTTTGGTTATGATGGATTAGGGGGCGGGAATTTGGTGGTGGTGATGGGGTATAGAATTTGGTGGTGGGTGTCTTTGTGGTTATGGTGGTGGTACGTAAGGAATTTATGATGTTGGTGGTGAAAGAACGAAAGAGAGCATTTATTAATGGTTGATTCAAATTTTCGGTTCAAACCATGGAAGGTTACAAATTAGTGGTGAGCGATGGTTAGTAGTATTGTTCATGGCGGTGATGAGTTTCGGTTTAAGCTCGAAAAATTGAGTTGAAAAAGCAAAATTGAGCTTTAAGAACACGGACGGGTGGAGTAGCAACGGTACGGTGGTTGTAAAGGTGTTGTCGTTGGAGTAGGTGGTGGAGCTGCCATGGTTGGTTGTGGATTTGTTATAGTGACGGTGGTAGTTCCGGTAATGGTATTTAGTTTGTGTCCAGCTTCATACACTTGGCCTTATTTAGTGGAGGAGCTGCTCCCGATAGAACCGAATTGAGTGATTAGGTGCGGAGGAGGTGGCGGGGGCTTGTGGTGCAAAGTTATGACGGTGTGGTACTGGTTGGCGATGGTGTCGGCGAAGGAGGAAGTCCGAACGATAAATAGTGAGAGCGAAATTTTGGGACGAGAAAAAGAAAAAGAGACGAGGACAATGAAGGAAGTAATTTTTAAGTGTAAGGATATTTTGGACTTTTCAGTCCCAAAGACTACCACCAAAATCAATCTTTTTATCAAATTGTAAAAATTGCGTTAGGTTTCATTTGACAAAAAGTGGCCATAGAAGGGACTCCCTCCCTACGGGCCCTTCGGGCCCTCCGGTCGGTCGGCCCAATTACTCCAGAACTGAGCTTAGGAGTAATTAGATAAATAGTATCGAACCATGCAAGAGGCACAAAACTTCAATTAGAACAAGAAGATTTTGCTTCTTAAGAAACCAGCGGCAACACCATCTAAGCGCCGACTTGAAACATTTAAGGCTACCATCATTTTGCTCCACCAACTTCCAAAATCACACCTATCAACACTATTGATACCATTCCTTAAACCACTAAAGAATTGGGTAGTTTTACTCCTGACCGATAATGAAGATGAAGAGGGCTTTCAAAGATGAACAAAAGATAATGAAAAGTGAACCATTCAATCGGTGCAAAACTTCAATTAGAACATGAAGATTTTGCCTTTTAAGACCAGCGGCAACACCATCTCAGCCAATTTGAAGCAATTAAAATGGTGCAAAATGGAAATCAGTATCATATACTGCTGGTGCAAATTTGAAGGAAAGTGCCTTAAAATCCAAAGATCAACCCATACAAAACACCTTGTATACAAACAAATCTAAAGATCTATGATTGAGTTTACACTGTAATTAATCTGGACTTATATTCTACGAAAGACAACGAGAATTTAAAGTAAATTTGAATTTAATTATAAATTTTACAATCAAAGAGCTGAATAGTAAATTTGATAAGTGTCCTTCTAGTTCTGGATGATGACTTGGATTATCAAGTTACAGTTTCAGATATAAAGGTCTTGATCAAAGATGAAAGCTCAAAGAAGTAGCTCCAAAGAAGAAGTCTAAAACAAGAGCCGGTAACTATGAGAGGATAAGTCATTATGACATTAATCAAAGATGATTGTTGTTATTATGTATTTCGGGGTGATTCTCGTTCAAAACCAAAAACCCTTTCAAAAAAAAGAAACCTTTTTTGGCTCAAGAAGAAGACTAGATCTAAGTGAGAGGACTGCAAGGTAGAGGTAGTGGTGAAAGAGGCACTTACATCAGTTATTCAGTTAAAGGAGGTTTATATATGTCTCGGTTCAGTTTTACAAAAACCCTAGTTACTTACTGGGCCAACATCTATAACCCAAGCCCATTTAGTCCCCGCGCACAAAATTGGATTCCCAAAATCAAAAGCATACTAAAATAAAACACTGGTTCATGTAGACGTGAAACGCAAGAGATGTCTGTATGTTGGCATGTTGCTCTCCGGGACTCTGTTTGAAATTTAAAAAGTCATTACCTCTAGGTTCTGTGTTTACATCCGACTAGCCTTGTTACAAATACATCATATGGGTTTGTGCTATGACAGGAACTTCCAAACCCTAGAGTCCATCCGGGACTCTGTTTGAAATTTAAAAAGTCATTACCTCTAGGTTCTGTGTTTTCATCCGACTAGCCTTGTTACAAATACATCATATGGGTTTGTGCTATGACAGGAATTTCCAAACACTAGAGTCCATCCGCTTAATAGGTAATCCCTACATTTGTATACCCGCCGCTTGACAAGAATTTTCTATGAAATTTAACAAATATATACTCCCTCCGTTCTTTTTTAATAGGCTGGTTTTGTTTTTTGAGAAAATTAAGGAAATTAAGAGAGCCAATCATTGAAAGTGATCCTCATGATACTTGTCAATAAAAAAAGTGAAGTGAAATGGTACACATGTACACTTTACCAAAAAAGAAGTAAAATGAAATGGTCCCATGACACTTGTCACCAAAATAAGTTAAGAGAAAAATGGTCCTAGGAAAAATAAAGTAACATTTGACTTTCCCGATTAGGAAACCATTTATTTTTTTTCGTAACATTTATTTATAGAAACCAGCCTATTATTTAAGAACGGAGGGAGTACATCATATGGGTCTAGTTTTGTTGTTGTATGCCGTGGATAATGAGATTCAATGAAAGTGAGTTCACCGCTTGTGTGCATTTTAATATATTCTGTTTTGATGGATTGGAAACATAAATTTAGCTTGAAACCGTTGATCTTCATCAAGTACTGCCTACCATTCGCGATATGTTCTATCATTTGGACCGAAAGGAACAACAGGGTGTTTAGGAGTGAATCAATTACTTATGAGAAATTGCTCATTAACATTAAAGCAACTCTATACACATGGTCCTCTATGTATAAAGAGGTTAGGATCTTTACTTTTGATGATTTTATGTGTAGATGGGAAAAATTTAAAGACAACATGTAATCCCATCGCTCAACTATTGTGATTATTGTACTTCGTGTTTTTCTTGTGCTTTCTCAGCACTCCTGGAATGAATTTTGCTATTTCGAGCATTTTAATATATTCTCTTTGAACGATCAAAATAATTAAATAACGGTGAATTCAGCACAATGCTATTGCTAATGCAGTTGCCTCCACAAAAGAAGCACGGATGCAACCATATGCCATTTGATGGAATCATTTAGGGACTACTATGTTGCCATTTGGAGTGCGGTGCATAACAACTCTCACCAAACTATTCTATGAAATTTATATGAAAGGGGCAAGCATAAAAATAATCAGAGTTAAAAATAGAAATTATTTCAAATTCATTTGTCAATTGGAATTTTGAATCCGTGGGAGACGTTTATTTCACTGGGAAGGGGCATTGAGTATTACATCCCCCTTTAAATGCCGAGTTCATTAGACTCGGCTAGTGATTTGAGTTGGTAAGTATGTTCGGTTTACAAAATAATAGGTGGTATTGGTTGTCATACACAAGATGACAAGAAGAATTCATGATTGACATAAACAAAATTTGACATTTCTGTCCAGGTTTAGTGTTGCTGCTTTCCCCAGGAGATCACTGAA
The DNA here is from genome assembly GCA_023531295.1 of Papaver armeniacum. Taxonomy (NCBI): domain Eukaryota; kingdom Viridiplantae; phylum Streptophyta; class Magnoliopsida; order Ranunculales; family Papaveraceae; genus Papaver; species Papaver armeniacum. The sequence goes on from JAJJWW010005243.1 coordinate 16,460, forward strand.
ACAACTCATGCTTTGATATGTTAGATTTCTAGGGTCGTAGTTATATTAATTTTTTTCAGAGGCTGCTACTACTTGTATTGCGCAGTACATATAAATCAAACTATCCAAGACACCAGAATACAACTAAAAAAACAACCCATAGATGCAAACAATAGACTTAAATTTGTCTTAATTATTAACTCAACAACATGTTCTTCACATACAAACTGAATCTACAAATAGATTAACAAATACAAAAACTAAATCTACAAAACTCAGATATGTAGTAGCATTTTATGGTAAAAGAGGCAGTCCATTAAAAAATTCCTCGGCTCAATTGAGCGTCTCTCACTGTGAAGACCTGTCATCCATCCATAATCGAAGTTGACACTATCAACTAATAGAAGTGAAAAATCCAAACTGAAGAGCACCCTAAAAGAAGGAGAAGCCGATTGTTTCAAATCGAAACCCACAAACAAAAGAATCTAAAAAATATGTTGCAACTAACATTGAGAACATCATAGTTTTTTGAGAGGAGAAATCATTGTGTGGGGAAGTTGTTGTCGATGGACATGTATTTGATGTTCCGGCTTCTTGATGGATCAATTATGAATAAGAGGGTTTGTTGTTGGCCATTGTTGATTTTTAGGGTTAGGTTTGGATTTTTCCTCTCAGGCGGTTAGATGATGGAGGAGGAAAAGAAATGAGGGCAACTATTTTCTACTTATAAGGTTCAGTGATGGAGCTTAGATTAGGGTTAAATTGTAGTCGTTGATCTGTTTTAGATTTAACGGTTCACACGAATATCATGTGACCGAAGTTTGACTCGTGGGAAAATTTTAGGGCGCATCTCTAGTAAAAATTATGGCCTCATGTCGAAGGGCATACTGTAGAAACACATGACGATGATAGCTTGGCAGCTAGATTAAACTATCGTTCTCACCGATCTAGCTAGCTAGTACCATTCGGAGAGAGTTTCGATAACTCCGCACCGTAGCATTTCTAATTTTTAAAAGATGCTCGGCCTAAGTTTACTATCCCCGAAATACCGGAGTATGTCTCGTAACATAATATTTATTTGGTCACCAAAAAATATCTGACGTGTGACCAAAACTCTGCATATGGCACAAAATTTCTTATAAATGCCCATGCAAATTTGTAGACCAAGTTGTCATTTTATGTTTCCCACCATCAACACCAGTGATTCTTTCCTCGGTGGCAATACGACATACTTTCTAAAATGAATATGTGAACTTGTTGACGGTACGCATAGAAAATTTTGTTCGGATATGAATGTGCATCAATTGCCGCTACTGATAAATGCGAGTGCAAATTTTGTCAAGGATGGAGTAGAGAGACTTAAGGCATGTCGTTATGTAGCATCTGGTGACATGCCGGAATGACCAGACTACCGGACCCTTTAACAATGCTATCTGGTGGCATGTCGTTATGTAGCATCTGGTGACATGTCGTTATTGAGTTTCAATCAATATTATCTTTGCCGATCAAAAAAAAAAAGGATTGAACCTGACAAACCTGCTTCAGTTTATACATGTGTAGAGCTTGATTTTGGCAATGGGGTTTAAACGAAGATAGGTGTCTTTTGAGAAGCAAATGGAACTGCAAATGGGTTTAGTTGTTGTTATAACATTTGTCAGTACATATAACCAATCAAACTTAGTTTCAGAGACCACAGAATACAACCCATATTAGAAAACAAACCAAATACCTAATACAGTCATCCAACTTTGGGGTTAATGGTTCAATAGGTATAGTAAGTACAATTTTCGTTAGATATGATAAGTAGTAAAATTCTGGGGGAAATGATAAATCCCAAAAAGAAATCACCAAATGAAACACGGTACTAGATGGTTCAAGGAGTTCTAAAACCCTAATCTGTATGACTTGACCCACATGATCAAACTCTGTTTAGCCATTCAGTTCACGTAGAAGTTATAACATTTCATAAATAGTTTCCATCTAGGTAATTCATTATGAATCTTAGTGAACAATGAACTGCAGGGTTGTATTGGACTTTCCAAAGGATAGCGTGAAAGAACTTTACCACATCCTAAACGGAGCCATTTCATCAAGATTTTTTTTTTTTTTTTGATCGGCATAGTCATCAAGATCTCATTGTTTAAAGCAGCTTACAGATTATGTAAAGTTTTCCATCACATTAAAAACTAAAAAAGGAATGTAATAGTTAATTTAGGCTATGTTTTTTGTAAGTGAAACAAGTAGCAACTTCATTTAACTCTTAAGATGTAGGTTTTATACTGACAGTTTTTGCAGTATAATGTGACACACTCTTGTTTTTTGTCATTCTCGGTTCCACTTTTTGCAGCCATACGACCCTGAAATAACTCAATGTTTTATGAATGAGATTTCTTAGGTCTGTTCATGCATAATCATAGATCAGAATACAAACCATATAGGAAACAAATAGCAAATTAAATTACAATTACACTAGCAAATATGGATTAACAAATACAAAAATTAACTATTCAAAACCAGATATGTAGTTCATTTTATGGTAAAAGAGGCTGTCCATGAAAAAAATTCCTTGCCTGTTTGTAATTGTTCTCTGCAATAGGTGACCATGTCATCCATCTAAAATCGACGTTGGCACCATCAAGATACAAAATACCAAAGCGAAATCAAGAATTTGTTAACCGAGAACGCCACAGAATAATAAAAGAGAATCTAAAAAAATGGTAACAATTGATTTAGAAAAGTTGATAGTTTTTTGAGAGGAAAAATCATTGTGTGGAAAGTTGTTGTTGATGTTTCTGCTTCAATTGATGGATCATAAATGGAAGAAGAATATTGTTGTAGATTTTTAGGGTTAGGTTGTTGATATTTTTTTTTCCTATGCGCAGCTAGATAGATGGAGGCTGAGAAGAAATGATGGAAACTATTCTACTTACAAGGTTTTGAGACAACATCGAGGATGAGTCAGCTAACCATCTTTTTATTAGTTGCAAGTTTGCAGCTGATTTATGGCAGCATTTTTTAGGTTTGCTTGATTCAACATGGTCTCCTCCCAATTGATAATACAAGTTTCAACGACTGAAGCTCAAATTTAGTTTAAAACAGTCGATCTTCATCAAGTATTGCCTGCCATTTGCGATATGGTCATTCTTTGGGCTGAAAGGAACAATAGGGTGTTTAGGACGAGAATCAATCACTTATGAGAAGTTTCTCATTAACATTAAAGCAACTCTATACAACTGGGCTTCCATGTATAAAGAACTTAGAATCTTTACTTTTGATGACTTCATGTGTAGATGGGAAAAATTTAAAGACAACATGTAATCCCGTTGCTCAACTATTGTTAACTCTTATACTTTGTAGTTTTCTTGTGCTTTCTCAGCACTCTTAGAATGAATTTTGTTGTTTCGAAAAAAATACAAGGTTTTGAGATGTAGCTCTAGGGTTAAATTACAGTCGTTGATATGCTTTAGACTTAACGGCTCACACGAACTTAATGGCTGACAGTAATTTCTAGTTTTCAAAAAGTTCTGTCGCAAGCAAGTTCACCTTGTTCGGCTACGATGAAGTTTGGTCACTGTCTCCAAAACTCAAGAAACATTGGAGTATGTCTTGTAACTTAATATATATTCAGCCGCCACTATGAAGTATGTTCAATCCCCAAAACTCAAGAAAAATTGAAGCGTGCTTAGGTAGAATATATTCCATACTCTTTGTGAGGAGATCTTAGTGTTATTTATACTTGAAGGATACTGCAATGCAGTTACAATTATTGTTACAGACTCTAACAATTTCAAGACTTTAACAAATTCAAAACTCTGACTCACCAGAGCGTAAACATACCCTTAGGATTCTTCCTAGTTACTCGGTATGCTGACTATCTCAATGAGATTTTGTTGTAGAGATAAGTCTGTTATTGTTACCAATTGGCTTCTGAATTATGCTTGTAAATGTATTACAGTTCCTATATAGGAATCATTAATGATACATGATTTCCCAAAATGGATAAAGAAAATTCACCATAACATCAATGACAAAGATAAACAAGGTATTGAGCTTCAAAAAATTGATCCGGCCAGGTCCGGTTTTAAGATTTTATTGCAATCTATTGAAAGGTTTGCTAGCCTTCTACCATATGGCTTTACGTTCTTCTTTTCCATGCCTCTTATCTACCAAGAAAGTGGGAAAAAGTAAAGATAGAAAATTTACTTTGGTAACACATCTGTTTTAACCACTTCCATGTTTTAAGAAAGCTATCCTAAGTATAGCATGATGGTTCCACGCAGGGTTTGTGCATCTAGACAGTAAATGAGGTCTTCAAAATGAACCTTAAAATGATATTTTAATTATGCTATATTTGTTGTTGAGTTTTAAACGATCAACCTTAAAAATGAAGTTTGGCTTTTTAAATAATTGTGGGGATATGAGTTTATCGATTAATTAAGGTTGAGGTCGCCTTCATTTGCAATGAAATTTGAAAAGAAGAACATTCTGTATTCTCAACTACAACTAACAGCCTCTTGAAGTTTGGCTTTTATTCTACTTTACATTGCTTCCTGTAGTGAACTTTTATCTCCATCGCATTAAGAACTAAACAAAGAATGTAAAAATTTCATTGTATGATGTAGATTAATTGGTATTCTCAGTGTCAATTTTTGACAAATGGAGTCCACTTTTTGCAACCCTATGCTCCTGAAAAAAACTCATGTTTTATGAATGAGATTTCTAAGATCTATTCATACTCGTACAGTCGTACGGCACAATACATACAAACTATATTCAGAAACTAGATGCTGATTAGTCTTAAATTATAATTAATCATTAACTTGATTTTTACATACAGACTGATCGAAGGGCTCATTAATCAAGGGTGGAACACTAGTTAGCTAAAATGGATAACAAGTACAAAAACTAAATCTTCAAAACCCAGATATGTAGTAGCATTTTATGGTAAAAGAGGCTGTCCGATTCAGGTACAATTTTTTCTCCAGTTCATAATCTAAGTAGACAATGAATCAAATGGAAAAAAAGTGAAAAAAAGAAGAAGAGGAGATTACCAAATCAAGACCAAATCAGAAAACAATTTAAATTAATGGTCAAAATTCACTGTGAAACTATCTTAGTTTGAGAGGAAAAATCATTGGGGGGAAGTTGTCGATTGTCAAAATTCACTGTGAAACTATTATAACTACTCCAGCAAGAGGAACTGAATCAGTTTTTCTTAGTTCACAGTGTCAATGAAAAAGTCCTCTTATAGCGGTAGAGGTAATTTAGACTGATGATGTTGGAATACCAGTAGATATAAAGCAGGGATATTATCTGTCTAGTATATTGCACATGAACTGAATCAGTTTTTTTTACACCCGAATGTCTATTATGTGTTTCATCCATTCAATTTGGTGAATGATTATTATTGTAAATTGTTGCTGAGTGTATTGTAGTTTCAGAAATAAGAACGGTTATAATAATTTGCCGTCTCAAAATTTGAATTTGTAGATATGGATTGCTTGAAATTTTCAGGTGACCGGAACTTGGCATCCCAGGTGATCGGAACTGGCATTCTCAGGTGACCGGCATCCAGGCCGGGATCAGCTGAAACTGCCAGTATTTTGTTTAAAAATCTAAATAATTCCTAAGGCTGGAAATGGGTTAGACTATTTTGGAAAAATAAGACACATGTCATCTATTTGTTAGTCACTTGAATTGTTTTTTTTTTTTTTGAAAAGTACTTGAATTGTTATACAAAGAGTTAGCAAACATTATAACATAATCTTTACATTACAAAGTAAATATGAAGTGTAAAATGTCAATAGTTAGGAAAAATATTGTAATGAGATATGTGTGTTAGCCTATTTTATTTCCCTATGACGTGTGAAATGTCAATAGTTAGGAAAACACACACTAATCTTATAACAAATACTTAACATTTTTACTAATTATAATTAAACACTAATTAGGATTAGTGAGGAGTAGATTAGGAATTTAAAAAATATTTAGATAAGGGGTGACCCTGATTTGGTATTTGGATCCCGTTTTTGTCCATATCCCCCAATTGCGCGTTCTTATATAGCTGCCTATGGATAACCATTTTTCTTAGTCAGGGAAGTTAGCTCTAATATGTTTGTAATGTTTTTTTTGTATAAGGAAATCCTTGATTTAGTGGAGTGGATGTCAGTACGAAAATTGAATTTTAATACACAAACACATATAAATCTAGATCGGGATTAACAAAATTTTACTTTAAGACGCTTAATGTACATACTTACTAGCTGTTTAGTTGCAGTAAATTTAAAGGGATACATGACATTTCATTCAAACTTAATCTTAGACCCAATTAAGGTGTAACATATTGGACCAGGGCCCAATCAATATTACGTTATTGCGAGGATATAAGTTGAAAGATAGATTCGGAAGTATGAAACTAATATCAAAAAGAGTATACCCATTAATTTAGTTTTTTTTTTCTTTCTTCTTTTTCGCAACACTAGTTCTCTTTCTCAGTTCCGTGACCAAAAGTGCCATGACATGGAAGTCTGCCTGTATCCTTGTGGGTATACGGTCAGCCAATGAATACGTGGGTAGGTCATGAAATAGATGTGAGCCGTTAAATCAAATAGGGCAAAGAAATCAACGATCACCATATATCCCTTAGCCGATCGGCTAGATCTCTACCCTATAAGATGAATAGTTTGTCTCCAATTGGTTTCCTCCTCCATCTGTAAACCCTAAAAATCAATAGCGGCAGCTAACAGATCTTGATTTTAGATGTTCTTTATAATCAATGGAAACAAAAATAACATCAAATTCCTTTCCTCCTCCACAAACAATAACTTTTCCTCAACACAATGATTTCTCCTCTCAAGAAACTATCACTACATCAAAGTCAACTTCTACCAATTTTTTTAGATTTTTTTTCAGTTTGAGCAGTTCATCCGTGTACCAATTGTTGGCTTCTCCTTGCTCGCAACTTCCATTGCTTTCAGTTTTCATTCAGTCCATAGTTGCGGATAGCCGCTTTTACCATAAAAATGCTCAAGTATTCGGGTTTTGAAGATTTAATATTTAATATATTAGATATTAGTTGAAGTTTGCACAATTCCAATGAATGAAATGAGTGTTTTGAAGTATTTTTTACAACTATGCCCTTATGGATAATAATTTTTAAAATTTAGAAATCATTTATCTCCCAAACTTTAGATTTTCGTAAATTTTGTTTGTATGTATAAACATGAATATCAAATTATACATAATGAATGATAATATATCAAAGGGTAGTTTTAGAGATATCCCCTTGATTAGTGAAATAGGTCAACTAATGATGGGACAAGATCTTACAAGTAGGTCATCTCTGGTCGGAGGAGTATGTATTTGAATCCATCAGATTTTTATAGTTTGTGCGAAAAAGCAGGATAAAATGTCAATTACGTCTCTGTCTTATTTTCTAGTTAAATTGAATTACCTATCAAAATATATCTATTTAGATTGCTTTTAGTTTTTAAATTAAGATTTGTTTCTAGTTAAAATGAATTACCTATCAAATTATCTATTTAGATTGCTTTTAGTTTTTAAATTAACATTTGTGACATGAGGATTTGAAATTTTCCTCCTGAATTATGCAATCAAACCACCCACTCTCTCTAAGCCATTGGAAACCTCCATGTTATATGGATGAACCTTTGGAAATAGTTGTAAATAAGCGACGAAATCACAGAAAACGCTAACACATATAACTAACCTTAAGATTACTTTGAAATCCCCTTGTCCAATGTGGGACTATTTTCTAATCTTAAGATTACTTTGAAACCGACAGAATAAGGGCTCAAAAGTAAGTATTCCAGCAGATGATGGTTCATAAATCTCTTGTGAGTTGTGATCATCGATTGTTCTTTAAATAAATTATTCCAGCATGCATCTGTTTCCAAGCTTCTCTGGATTAGAAAGGATACATAATCTTTTCATTCAAACCTGAAATTCATTACCTATCTTCTATTGCACTGCAAAACATGGTGTTTTCTTTGGTTTCCATGTAAAGCATGAATGTGCTAATTTAGTGCTCAAATGTTGGTCATCAAATGTGTGGGACCATTCTTCTTACTGATATCTTGTTTATTAGACCAAATTAAGGTGCACAATGTAGGACCCGAGTCCAACCAATAATAAGCATCCACAATTGCATAGAGTCGATGAACTAATTGTGTTAAGTTAGCGAACAAAGAATAATTATTTGAATAAAAATACAACGTTTGCTTGGCTCTAGTTTAGTTTTTTTCGCAACGCTAGTTACCAATTTGATCACAATTCAGTGACCAAAATGCTAATACGAAACAGTAATTTCACTCGGTCCGGAACAACATAATCAGCTTTATTTTAAGGGTTGCCGTGACGTGGAGGAGAATAATAAGGATGGGCTCATTGTGCCTAAAAAATTTCACTCGGTCCTAAAAAATGAGCCCATCCTTGTGGCTGTGGGAACCAACATAGATTACGATCACTATGAATACTTGGGTCAGCAATTACGGTCAGTCATCAAATATACGTGAGCCGTTAAATCAAATAGGGAAAACAAATCGACGATCACCATATATTTGTAAGCTGAACGGGCTAAATCTTTAAGCCTATAAGAAGAATTGTTGTTCACCTTTATCCCTAAAACCTAACCCTAAAAAATAAACATCAGCAGATAACAGATCTGGATTTCTCATGTTCTTCTTCATCATGCTGATCCATCATGAATGGAAACAAAGACCTCATCAACCACAACAACTTTCCCTCATCACAATGATTTCTCCTCTCAAAAAAACTATGACCATGACCAATTCTCCTTTCTCCCAGTATCTCTCGGTTTGGAGTTTTCATTCCCTACTCTCTTCATTGAAAGTTTTGGAGTGAGATTTCCCTCAACTAAATATGTTACCTATTCGGGTTTTGAAGATTTAATTTTTGTATTAGTTCATCACAGATCTAGCTTTTTCAGTTTGTATGTGAAAAAGCAGGATTATGTAAGAGTAATTTTAATTGCATATCTGTGTTTATTTTCTATGGCTTGTTTTCTGGTTCAGTTTTTTTTTTTTTTTTAATTTACCTTAAATAATGTAATGGAGAGATAATCTGCAGGAGTTTATGAGGGTTTAGTGATTGATGTTGTTAGTTGCTGCTTATTTCATTTACATATAATGAGATCTACCTGCCGAATATGGATTTGTTACTTTTTACATTTTAATCTGAGAGTGTTGCAATGAGAATAAACATGAGTGGCAAGTGAAGTAGGCATAATGGGTGAGAGTAACCAAATTACTAGTGTCACCACAACCATTGCCAGGGATTCAAATCGATTAAAGTAAATGGGAGCAGCAATCAAGCTTACATGAACACAAACTTGAGCTGAGAAAAGTTTTACATAAACACAAGCTCACGGCAATCCAGCCACAGAGTCACCATTCTTCACCGATAAAACTGAAAAATTGACCCAAGTCGTCATAATTCTAACCATACTCCATTTTGTCCAACACCAAATCAGAATCATACCCGTCTCCTATTTCATCACAGACTCGTAGGAACTTCAATTTCTGCTATTCTTGAACCCTTGTTAAACAGCACCACAGTTCTTTCGAAAACAATCAGCTAGACCCCATTATCACGATTACTTCCACATTTGTTATCAAAGGGCTCACTATCCAGAACTGCCTCTCTTTCTTCTGACAGGTATAATTGGTGTGGGAGCTTCTACTGCCTCTGATTTAACCTTCTGCAACCGCAGTTTTACAAGGAGAGTCACCAACATTGCACAACCCTGGAGAAAGATTGATGAAACATCAGTTATCTATTATTTTTACTTTCGAGTTCAAAGCGTTCACCTATAAATTAATCAATGCACGGAACTTTCGACTAGTGGCCACACTTTGGAGCATTTACCTTCATATATTTATAAGGTCAAGCAATGAATTTTTTAAGATTCTCTTCAGTAGGGAAATTCACTAAAAGTTTAGTTTTCACAAAATGGCCATCTCATGGCTTTCACAAAATTCTGAAGCAACTTGGTTCGTTCGTTCAGTAATTTGCAGTCAGCCATATGCACTTAGGAATGAACTTAGGACTTCCATACATACCCCCACAAATATCTACAGTCACTCATGGATTTTTGTGGGGATGACGTGTTGTGCTAAAACCCTGCGGAAGCGATTTTCACACCTACAAACGGTACTCCAAAAATTGCCAAGAACACAAACTAAAGAAGAAAAGAGACGAGAATTTAACGAGGTTGAATCCCAAACTAATAAGTCCCTAAACTTTAGGATTAAGAAACCAATTAAGAGTTATCAAAACTCTTATCAACGGCTGATTTTGGGTGAATCCCAAAATCACTTCACCGACCCAAAAACAAGTTTGAGTTATCGCAAGCTCAACTTGACCGACCTATATCTCCTAGGATCTAGAATACACGGTTTTGGAGTTCCACACAATTTGGACCCTCACAAACCGTGTGCTATAATCTAGCATCCAACATGACGAAGTTGGAACTTGGAACTACGACAGAAGCATGTGGCTTTCAATTTCTAGCACTAGAATAGTCTAATATGAACTGCACCAACCTAGACCTGCTCTAAGATTTACTCAAGATAACATTTCACTAGCAGTTTGCACGGGACCTTGCTAACTGATCCTTCGGGTTCTCATAGAGATGAAAAGGTCGCATTTTTTGAAGACAAACCAGCAGAATAGAATCATAGATCATATTAGTTATCACAGAGTGCAGTTTACGATTCAAGCTTTCTGCAAAATGACACTAGCAACTAAAACACTAACATAAGCAGTATTATAACACTAGATGAAAAGACTTGCGGCTTTAGCACGCACTTAGGAATTCCACACATATCAGACAAATTGACGAGCCAAAGCAGTTTTACACATGAAGCAACCATCTACAAAATTTCAAAAGGTCATGGACTTTGTGGGAAAGACAAAGTTGGAACTATAATGAAGGTATGATACTACAGGGTCAAAGAAAACTTCCAGCATTATAATTTTTCCTCTCGAATATTTCTCATCAATCACCGTCTTGGAGTTACTTCTTGTCAATTGTCTGGAATTCGTTTATTAAATTTCCCGGAAGTATTTTGTCAATTCATGATTTTTCATCGATGAAGTAAGTCAAGACTGCATCGAGACAATAAAGTTGAAGTTGGTTAGTCAGAAACTTGTTCTTATCCAAATGTAAGGGTTAATCTAACTTGTATCAGAGACATAATTTGTGGAATTATTCCAAGAAAACATAAGACTTCTGTTTGTAATGTTGATTGATCTTTGGTTCTTTGTTTTATTGGCTTCTTAATTGATTTATTACAATTCCTGCCAGGAAAACAAAAAAATTAAGTTTATTTGCATTGCAGTGAGGTTTTGATGGACTATATGTAGGAAACATTTTCTTACGATTGTGGTGCTAAGCCTCGACAAGACCAGTGCAAATATATCCCTTATGATCATCAACATAATCAAGCATCCTTGCCATTTATGCTGCTTCTGTAGATATAAACATATATAGTAAGAGAGAATGGAGATATAAAACCAACACCATTCCTGCTGCTTCAATAACAGTGATGATAAGAGAGATACAAGTTCAAATATGTGCCTCCAATCCATAGAGCACGCGCAGAGTTGGTTCACATTCTACAGATTTAGCTTTGTTTATTAGAATTCAGTCCTTTATTCAGGAGTCCTAAGCGAATGTTTTCATAATAAATTCACCTTATGAAGATGCAGTTTCTATGGCCGATATCAATTAGTCAACATGTAACAATCAACCTTTGAAGTTTTAATTACTCTCCAAAACTTAAACTGCGTAAAAAAAAAAGGCCAGGCATGGCACGGTAATAAACTCAATTTGGGAATAATGGATGGCCAGACCAAGCGCCTGATATATGGAGGTATAGATGGCTGGATGTCCAGTCCAAGTACACTATACAAATGAGATTTCTAGGGTATGTTCATACTCGGGGAACAACCATTCAAGCTATTCAGAGACCAGAATACACCACATATAGAAAAAAAAAACATGGATGTATCTCAAAAACTTAAATTACTTAATAAATTTTCGCATACAAACTGAAGGGATCTTTAATCAATACGAGATCACCAGCTTGCTAAAATGGATTAACTAATATAACAATTAAATCTTTGAAACCCTCATATGTAGAAATTTATCGCAAAAGAGGCTGTCCATTTTAAAAAGATTCCTCGCCCAATTGAAATCTACCGATTCAGCTGTTTGAAATTGAGACCTGTCATCCATCTACAATTGAAGTGACACTATCATCTGACAAAAGTAGAAAAATCCAAACGGCCAAAGTTGCCAACAATTAGTTTACCGAGAAGCAGACCACCCAGAAATGGATCTAAAGAAATGGTAGCATTTGAAGTCAAAAATATGTTAGTTTTTTGAGAGCACAAATCATTGTGTGAGTAAGTTGTAGTTGACGACCATGTATTTGATTTTTTTTCTTCCATTTTTAGGGTTTGGTTTCAGATCCCTTTTCTCTCAGCGCAACAGTTAAATTTAGGCGGAGTTAGTAGAAGAAATCAAGCAACTATTCTACTTACTCCCTCTGTTCCACTTTAGATGATGTTTTTGTAGTTTTCACGCAGATTAAGAAATTGAGAGAGATATGAAGATTTTCCATCTATACCCTTGAGAAAAGTCTTCAAACATTAATTGCTATTAGTGCATTTAAAAAAAAACTTATAGTTCCAAGACAAAATGTAAGGGTGTAATTGGTAGTTTTGTGGAAAAAAATGAAAACTTTCAAGTATTATGGAACACAAAAATAACCCTAAAACATCATCTAAAATGGAACGGAGGGAGTATAAGATTTAGAGATCGATCTATATAGTTCATATTAGGGTTAAATTGTAGTCGTTCATCTGTTTTCCTTATTTGATTTAACGGCTCAAACAAATTTTATGATGACCACAATTGTTTTTGCATACACGCATGTGAGCTTAAATGATTTGACTCGTGTAAACTAATTCTGGTCGGTGTCTAGGAAAGATTTTATGGCAAGCAGGGCTACGAACGTGTTGGTGTTGCATTATACACATTTTCCCATTGGTTTCATAACTAAACTAGCCAAGTCAAGTTAATTCGTATCATGGGGGCAAACTTTGATGTCCAACAGCTAGAAGAAATTATCTCTCTCATTGATCTAGTTCAACTTAGAGAAATATTCGGTAACACAATAGTAAGTGTTTATTGTGAGAGTTTATTACATTTCAGGCGCAATCCAGAAAGCATCTAATAACTTTTAATGATCGAGAATACTCGGGAAAGGTGGATTCAGGCGTGGTAGTGAAGGTTCCTAAGGGAGATGATCAGCATGCATGGGGGAAGTGAATTCCTAGTAGAGATGCTTGATCAGTGCCTAGACTACGAAACGGAATTGAAATGGCAGTGTGTATACCAGCAACACATTACAATACGACATCTGTTGTAGCATTGCTTGTAATGTTACCAGGAATACTAACAGAGATGTTCCTCTACAATCTTGATTTGCCATATTCCTTCAACCTGATAAGCTGAAGTTGCACTTCCAAACACAAAATCCTTTGGAAAAGTATAATCTACATAGTTAACCCTCCATGTAAACCAGCATTTCTTAATACCAAGTAGATCCCATTATTTATGATACAATCATAGTATTAATCCAGCAAGGAGTAAACTTATGCTTGATATTATTGTCTTGCAAAAAAAAAAAAAAAAAAAAATTGAAAATCACTGATGAAAGGAAATAAAAAACAACAAACCATATTAAAACAAAGCGAAACTACAAAATTCTGTATACAAAATTTAATGGACATCAAGAAAACTTTCAATGATTGATTCTAGGGCTACATCTTCATCATCAGAACCTTGTTCGTCATCCTTCTTCAGTTGGTGGCCTCCTTCACTGAAGTAGTTATGCTTCAATTTGTATCCAATTTAATCATGATACAAAATCCAACTGCAGAAAGGATAAAAAAGAAGGTTCAGATTCTGGATGATAGTATTTAGAGAGGAAAAATCATCGTGTGGGGAAGTTGTTGTTGATGTTTCAGCTTCCATTGATGGATCATGAACAAGAAGAACATGAGGGAGAGTCTGATGTTCATTTTTAGGTTCAAATTTTGGATCTTTTTCTTTTCTGTGCGCAGCTAGATAGATGAAGTTCGAGAAGAAGAAATGTGGGCAGCTATTCTACTTATATGGTTTAGAGCCACCCCGTGGATCCATTCTTTTCTCCGTATTAGATCACACGGCTCCCGAATTTTATGACTTACCGTAATTGTCGACCAAAGATTTGTTATAGACGGCTGTGATTTGTGTTTAAATTGTTTGACTCGTGGGAGGGGCCTGCCTAGTCATCCTCCTAATGTTACACACAACTATTATACCATTTGGCAAATACTTTTATACATTGTCCAAGTCATTATAAATTATGTTTCATTATACTTACTCTCATGTACCCACCGAAAATTAGAGGATGGCATTTTAGTATTAAGTTTCAGTTACTCGATGCATGCATTAATACCAAATACAATCATCCAATTTTTCATTACATATATTTTGATGGAATCGTTAGATATTAAGTAGTATAATTTTGGCGAGATGATGGATCCCAAAAACAAACCAACAAATGCTAGATGGTTTATAGGGTTCTAACGCCCTCATTGGTGGTTTTATCTGTATGGCTGTGACGTTAATGACAATACTTTGTTTAACCATTCAGCTCATGTAGGGGTTGTAACGTTTATTTCCAATTCTTAAATAGTTTCCAACCAAGTATTTTGACCTTTATAATGAAGCTTATTGAATAAGTTGATGAATAGTCATCAATACCTCATTGTTAAAAGCAGCTTACAATTCTGACTCTAATATTATGTAAAGTTTGTTCTTCGATTTGGCTAATTAACTGATGGATGAATTTTAATCTCCATCACATTAAAAACTAAAAAACTAATGTAAACTGTTAATTTAGGCTGCGGTTTTGCCTAGGAAATTCATTTTACTGCTTCAGTGAATTTGTTGTGTTCCATTTTTTGCCTGCTGTAAGCCGGATTGAATCCGCTATGCTGCTCATCTTTTTTGTTTTTGTGAATGTATGTTGTCTTACTTCGTTTGCCACTCCCATATTGTTCATACTCACTGCACCCCTCAAATTAAAATGTAAAACTCAGTAAAAAGTAGATCTCGTTGTATGAAAAATGAAACAAGTAACAACTTCATTTAACTCTTAAATTGATGACATTGATGACAGTTAAATTGTCATTCTCGGTTTCAGTTTGGACTTGCAAATGGAGTCCATTTTTTTACGACTCTATGCTCCTGCGACAACTCATGTTTTATATGTGGTTACAATATTTTTTTCAGTCTGTTCATACTCATTGGGAACAATTGAAAAAGGTGAACACTAGAGCTTGGATTAAGAAACACAAAAATTAAATCTTCAATTGAAAATTTTCAAAGTTACGCAGTCTTGCTTAACAACCACTCACTACTAGAATTCTAAGAGCTCTATACGAGCAGCGCCACTATGCTCGTATATCTCCGCAAACATTACTCGAGTATCCCAAGTTCTTTAGAATATTTGAATTTCCAACAGATGTTGATCTTGCCTTTTTCTGCAGTTTCATGGCAATGGGAAATGTCAAACTTATCTCACCATTACGAACTGCTTGGTGTCTTATCCGCTTCTCATTCCATGAATTGCCAATAAATACCAATCCCTCACTACATTTCCCCCAAATCCTATACCTATACCTTGCGAAGTGGATATATGTCACCTAACCTTGGATGACATCTGGCCATTTGTGAAGAATAATCACCAAGAGAAGAATCCTGATTGTTAAAAAGAGGCTTGCAGTTGTTTCCGCTTTAAAATTATGTAAAGTTTGTTCTTCTATTTTACATTGCTTCCCTAAGTGTTATTTGGCTAATTAACAAAGTAAAAAAATAAAATAAATAAACCATTAAATTGTATGTGAATGAATCAGGAAACAAGGTTTTCAGTTGGGACTTGCAAACACAATCCACTTTTTTCACCCATCTGCTCCTGAAACAACTCAATGGAACGAGATTTCTAGGGTTTGTTCGTGCTCAGGGCACACCGGCACAGTACATATAACCAATCAAACTATTCATAAACAAGAATAAAAACACATCGAACCAGGCAAAATAACCAACTTCACTTAATCTTACATTATAATTACTATCTAAAATGGATTTACAAATACAAATATTAAATCTTCAACACCCAGATCTGTAGTAGCACTTTGTTAAAAAAAAAAGAGGCTGTCACAATTCCGCCCTCAATTGAAATCTACCGATTCAGCTATTTCTGCAGAAACAAACTATTCCTTTCATAGACCAATAAAAGCATCATAATTTTCTGAGAGGAAAAATCATTGTGTGGGGAAGTTGTTTTTGATGGACATGTATTTGAGTTTCTGCTTCCATTGATGGATCATGAACAAGAGAGTTTGCTGCTGTTGATTTTTAGGGTTAGGTTTGGGTTCCTTTTCTCTTCTCTGCACAGCGGCTAGATGTAAGCGGACAACATATGAGGGCAACTGTTCTGCTTATAACGTTTAGAGACTAGGGTTTAATTGTAGTCCGTTCATCTATTCTCAATAGTACTAGATTGAGCTGCTCTCATGAATTTTCGTATTTGATGATAGACGGCTGTGATACGTTTTCGACGTACACGCGAAAGGTATGAAAGTAGTTTCTAACAAAGTTTACAATCTCACTCTCGTGTGCCATCACCACTATTACCTGCTCCATTTTGGCCATTCACTAGGTAAGAAATCCTGTCTTTGACCTTGATTTGTTTTCTTCACAGGAATGCTCATTTAATGTTGTTTCATGACCGACTCTTTTTTATTTGATACACTCATGAGGGCCTAGTCTTCCTCCTAAATGTCCAACTTAATGTTCTTCGAACTAACGAGGGCTAAACGACCGCCACTCGTTCAGGCAAATTGTGTAGGATGTTTTCATGCCAAGGGCAGGCCTTAGTAATATTTTCGGTCATTGGCATGACTAGTCAAGAACCCGTAGTTAAGTTTTAAAACTGAGCCAAAAAAAAAAAAAAAAAAAAAAAATCCTAACACATAATTACCTAGTGTCTTATTACTGTGTCTTGTAACTTAATACCTATTTCGTCGGTATTTTTTTTTTTTGAAAATGGTTTCTGCTGATTTCGGTAATTGTGGTGAAAATGGTTTCTGCTGATTTCGGTAATTGCGGGTGCGCAGGTGAGAAACAATTTAAACCCTAAACAATGTACTGCAAGGGAGTACTTTAGATTCGAGAGATCAATCTGTACAAGTCCGGCCTAAACAAAGAAATGGCCGTTCCAAACTTGCTTCGGTCACAAAGTGGAGGAGAATGGGTTGGTTTTGGGGAGGGAAGAAAGGAAAGTGGTGAGACCAGAATAGTTGATTCTGGATGAGTAGTTGGATTACTATGATCATCAACAATTTCTTCAATCAACACAACTGCTACCAAGACAGCAAAGCCGATTCGGTCCGATTCATTCTGATTCAGACCACTGAGGACCTATTCAAAAGACCCCTGTTACTTTGATTCTTGTTACTTTAATATATGTAAATACTGGTATTTTAAAAACCTTAGTTCATGGTACATGAATGTACCTGTTCTTGAAAACATCTGGTTGGACCTGATCCAATCACTGCTTTGTTCAGTGATTCATATTGATTTTGTTTCAAAATCAATTTGGCCTATTGATGTTACTTGGCCCTTTGGGAACTTTGAAATGGTACTAATGTTTGTAAGGATTGAACTGTTCAAAAACTGGTGGAGATACAATAGAGTTGATGAATGTAATATGATCTTGAAAATCCGCTGTAAGGTTTCCTATTTCCAAAATCGGCGTTCGCAATATATCTGAGGTTCGCCTCTTTTCTGAAAAAAAAAAATAAAATTAGAAATTTTGTTCAAAAATATTAAAACAAACAAATTAACAGTTCAAAGTTAATCGAGATATTGATTATATCGATCGGAATGGATCGATTCCTTCCTCGTTTTTCATTCCAAAAAAAAAAAAAAAATCTCAATTCTAAACTGATCAAGTTGATGGTTTCATATTTCAATCTGATACAAATAACACCTAAAAGGGATCCAAAATTCAATTAGATGGTAAATACCCTAACAAATCCACGAGTCGAATACTTTATTCAGCTTTTTAAAGCTGTATATTATTCCTTATACGTTACCTTTAAGTGTCCAAATGGATTGCATGTCTAGCACTTCTGGCAAAATGAACAGGTAAACCGAAATTTTGAATTTTCTCAATATTAATTCATGTTGCTCTTGGTTTATTAACTTCCGGATCAAATTTTGCCACCTTAAAACAGTTGTTGGCATTCGTCAAGCGTAATAGTCTTGATCATCTTAATTCAGTCAGTTCCCAACAGATGGATCTTTAGATCAAGCCCGGATCCGGTACTCGAGATGCTCTCCCACACTTGCAAATACCAACAGTGTAACCAGAGTGTAATATAATAATCCTTTTTTCCATTTTGACAACTATTTAAGAATCTGAGTGAGCTAGGGTTTTGTTAATCTCATACTTGTAGTTTTTTTTTTTTTGAAAAAGGCAAGATTGAAATAAATAAGAAAGAGTGCTAAGATAGCACCCTCCAAAGATACAAGAAGAGAGGTGAACAGAGAGTTTACAACAAACTACTCCCTAAGCAAATTCACCCAATCAAAAACGAAATCATCAAGCTTAATATTTTTAAACGAATCAACATTGATAGTCCAGCTAAGTAATAACAACTTGATATCTAAAATAAGAGAACTTAAAGTTTTTTTCCTTTGTTTCTTCGCTATTAGGATCTCATTTCTTTCCAACCAAATTGACCACCAAATCGCAAACGGCAAACAATATCTCAAAAAAATAAGAGGCTTAGTCGAGAACTTCAATTTCCATTTCCATAGGAACTCGATAATTGTAGTAGGGTGCCTCCAAACCATCCCTAGCTGCTGTAGGAAGTGGTTCCAAATCTGCCCAATAACAGGACAGTGAAGAAACAAGTGCTCCACTGACTCCTCGCTATTATCACAAAACCCACAACTATTTACTACTGTCATGCCCCTTCTTGACAACATTGACAGAGTAGGAGCAGCTCTATTTGCAGCAGCCCAAACTAAGAAGCTAATTTTAGGAGGAATTGTCTTATTCCAAATGTATTTAGAAGGAAATTTTGGAGGTATAATTTGTCCCTGATCATGCATGAGCCAAGCATAGCAAGAACTAACAGAAAATGTACCTTTTGGATTGGATCTCCACTCCCGTTTATCGTCGTCTGCCGCAAGCTCTCCTTGATCATCCAAAAGTCTTGAAAACTCCATTACCTCTTCAATTTCCTGATCCTTGAGCCTTCTACAAGGATCAATGTTCCAACACGGCCCGTTACCATTTTCATGGTACATGTCTTCAACTGTTGATTCCTTCATTCTACTCACTTTCCAGAGTTTTGGAAATAACTCTTTAAGAGTTTTCTCACAACACCATACATCATCCCAAAAATTAGTTTTGTTTCCTCTTCATATTGCTATTTTTGACCCGTTTTTAAGAAAAGCAAAATGATTAAGAATACCCCGCCATAACCCCCATCCGTAAGTTCTCTTTGAACCCTTAGGTAACCAAGCCTTTTCGACCCCACCAAACTTCTCAAGAATAACTTTCCTCCACAAACTAGTCTTCTCCTCTCCATTTCTCCACAACCATTTAGTTAACAAAGCCTCATTAGTAATCTTCAAGTTTCTGATGCCCAGTCCGCCTTCACTCTTAGGGACACAAACTTTTTTCCACAACCTCCAATGTAGCCTTTTCTTATCCGTAGAATCTCCCCAAAGAAAGTTCCGCATCAGCCTTTCTAATTTCTTCACGACTGAAATAGGAATTTGAAAAAGAGAAAGATAATATAACGGAACAGCCGCTAATGAGCTATTAATGAGCTCAACTCTTCCGGCTCTCGAGAGATACCTTCTCTTCCATGGAGCTAGCTTTAGAGTCATTCTCTCAATCACCAAATTCCAAACTGATTTTAGCCTAGTAGAAGCCCCAATAGAAATCCCAAGATAAGAAATTGGAAACTCGCCAATTGCACAACTTGCTACTGCTGCACATTCTTGAATACAACTCGTTGAACCCCAATACCCACCATAGAACTTTTGGCAAGGTTAACTTTTAGGCCTGTTTTAGCTTTAAAACTCTCTAGCACCTCCATTAGTTTTTGAACCTCTTCTACCTTCGCATCTAAAAACACAATGGTGTCGTCCCGCGAATTGAAGATGAGAGATTTCCATGCCATTTTCCTTTACATAAAACCCTTTAAGACAACCTTGAGTTTTCGCATTGTTCATAAGCTTATTAAAAACTTGACCACCAATAAGAATAAGAACGGAGAGAGTGGGTCTCCCGCCGGAGTCCCCGAGAAGCTTTGAAGAACCCTTTCGCGGCTCCGTTGAGAATTACTGAAAACCTAGCCGTAGAGATGCAATTTCGAACCCATCTTCTCCATTTCCATCCGAACCCCATCTTCCGTAGCACACCATCAACAGCACCCCAAAGAACATGATCATAAGCCTTTTCCATATCTAACTTACACACAATCCCTTCTTTTCCTTCAATCTTTCTTGAGTCAATTAACTCATTTGCAATCAAAATTCCGTCTAAAATTTGTCTCCCGGATAAAAAAGCACCTTGCGATTGAGAAATTAGATTTGGAATAACTACCTTTAATCTATTGGCAAGAACTTTAGATAGAATCTTATAGATGGTACTTGACCAGACGATAGGCCGGAAATCCTTCAACTCTACCGCATCATTCTTCTTCGGAATTAGAGAGAGAGAAAAGTGCAATTTAAGCGCCAGTTGACACCCCCATTCGCATTAAATTCCTCCACCACCTTCATAAAATCATCTTTAATAACTTCCCAAGAAACTCTATAAAATTCAATCGGGAAACCGTCGGGCCCTGGCGACTTACTCAACTTGAAAGATTTGATAGTTGAAAGAATATCATCTCAGTAATATCTCTTTCAAGCCATATTATCTCCGTCTCGGAAATACTACCAAAAGACAGCTCCCCCAAGTCTACGCATTCCTCCTGATCTCTAGAATAAAGCTTTTCATAAAACTCAGTCACTTCTTTTGCAATTCGATCTTGACACACAACCTCCTCCGAACCGATCTTCAATTTAAAAATCGCTTTTTTCCTTTTATTCCCATTTGCAATTTTGTGAAAAATCTTAGAATTCCTTTCCCCGTCCATATGCCAACAGATTTTAGCCCTTAACTTCCACCTCTTCTCTATCAGAACAAGCACTTCATTGTACTCATTGACGATGCCTAGCCCTTTCTAAAAATTCCACATTTGAAATGGGAGCAGCTATCTCCTCTTTTTTGTCCAAAATGTCAATAAGTACTTCCAATTCCCTCAACTTCTTATCCAAGTTCCCAAAAGTCTCTTTACTCCAGCCCTTTAATTAGTATTCTAACTACTAATATTCCCTATAAGGGAGGCTTGGGTTCCTCTGCCTCCCCCTCCCCTATGGATAGAAGGGTTGGAGGTTGGTTGAAGCGGTAAATCAAATAGGTAGGGTTTGTGGGCGGTGATGCTGGCCCAGGGGTCATGCTCAGCTTCACCTGTATCAAAAAAAAATATATTTAAATTGTTTTCCCTTTGATAACCTTGTGACTTAGTATTCAGGGATCCTGAACTGCAAAAGATGCCGCGAGGACATGCTGGATGAAGGTAAGCAATCAAGTTTATAAGCTAACTTAATCTCTCATATTCGAGGTTTCAGTCCTGACCTTTGACTCCAACATCTCCCCCCGATGCAATTTTGGTTTGAAGATCGCTGCTCTCGCTATGCTCCACAACTTTAATATTTTAGATTCATGGTATATCAATCCAAATGTAACTAGTGAATCTTCGGGTATCACATACCCTTGTGTAATAGCTCTTCAAGTTTTTTAATAGAATACATGCTTAAAAAAAAAAAAAGCAAATCAAACAAATAGAAATCCGCGAGCCTGATTATTATGTGAAACAACTTGAACGGTACCAAATACCAGTTCAAGTGTCAATCAATTTATATCAACAACCAAAGGTTGGATTATCTAATTGATTGAACTACGCACAACCCATGATATTTCAATCATATAAAGAAATATAATGCGGAAAAGAAATAACACAGACACTAGAAATTTTGTTAACGAGGAAACCGCAAATGCAGAAAAACCCGGGGACCTAGTCAAGATTTGAACACCAAACTCTATTAAGCCGCTATAGACTCTAGCCCACTACAAGTTAACTTCGGACTGGAATGTAGTTGAGCCCTAACCAATTTCACACTGATTAAGGTACAGTCGCGTTCCTTACGCCTCTGAATCCCAGCAGGACTCTACGCACTTGATTCCCTTAGCTGATCTCACCCACAACTAAGAGTTGCTACGAACCAAAGTCGAAGACTTGATACAAATCTGTCTCACACAAAAAAGTCTATTTAATAGATAAATCTGTCTCCCACATAAATACCTATGATTTTTGTTCCGTCTTTTGATAAATCAAGGTGAACAGGAACCAATTGATACACTGGAATTATATTCCCCGAAGAACAGCCTAGTAATATCAATCACCTCACAATAATCCTGTATAGTAAGTGATGTTATTTACAAGTTGTTTTGAGTGTTTTATTGTTCTGGAATCCAGCTTTAAGACGGCAATGTTTAGTGAAACTGATGGCGAACAACTTATGTTATGTATGTTTTATGGATAGTCTTCTTTTTTTTTAATTATTTTTTTGTTTTTTAGTTATTTTTGCTTGGATGTCTTGGGGAGCTGGAGTCTAATTTTGTGTTTGGTCCATAATAGACTTTTCAAGACTCTTTATTTCTAAACTCTAAACGGAACTTCTTGTGTAGAT
This sequence comes from Papaver armeniacum, assembly GCA_023531295.1. Classification (NCBI taxonomy): domain Eukaryota; kingdom Viridiplantae; phylum Streptophyta; class Magnoliopsida; order Ranunculales; family Papaveraceae; genus Papaver; species Papaver armeniacum. Next base: position 39,423 of record JAJJWW010005243.1, read on the forward strand.
TGAAAAAAAAATTAACCCTTCATTCTAGTGGTAAGATTAGAAAATCTATTGTGAAAAACGAACTGTAGAACTTCTGAACTATGGGGTGGACCAACCTCTGGGCCTACTTTGCTGTAACCCTTTGTAATCAACAGGGTTAACTAAATTCCTCATGAAGATGTAATTACTCTTTTTATGCCCATGCTACTCAACAAAACTTAAACCGGTTAAAATAAGAGGGCCAGGCATCGTAAGGTAATGAACTCTGATTAACCAGTCAGACAAACAAACCCTTGAATTTTGAACTGATTAACAATTTCTTTTTCTTAATTACCAAGTTTATAAAAGATCGAGCATTCCATCCAATATTTATACCCAACACATGTGAGTTGAAACCAAAATTTTGTATTTTCTCTGAACATCTCCCCCCTTTCAAGGCATAAGCTTAATTGAAATCCTTAATCCTTTTTTGGTTCACCAAACGGAAAATGGTTCACCAAACGGTTTAGGGACTAATATGTTAACAAAATAGGGACTGTTTACTTAGAGAATATAAATAAGGACAGAAATGCTTAACAGAATAGGGACTAAAAAAATAATAATATATAAAATCATTTATTTACAGAAATGCCATTTTTATAAAAATAAAGATAAATATTTTAAAACTTTGTATCTTCTAAATGGTACGTCGGATTTTCGTGAAATTTATATAATTGGAAAGCTCTTTGAATCACCTACGCAAAGAGTATAAACAACCATATCAAATTTTTACTTTTTAATATATTTATAGTTCTCCGAAAAGATAGTTATAATTTAAAGGTAAATTGAAAGAGTTTATGTACTTTTTATATATTGCATATATAATGCTCAAATACTTCACTTGGTACACTATAAAATTACTTAGAAAAGTCTATACATTTTAGTTTCGATACGAAAGATTACCTCCTTTTCATTAAAAGTGATACTTTAATTTTTTTTTTCTTTCTATTTTTACCTAATATTAGGCTAAATTAAAAAGTAAAATGAAGATACCACATTTCATAAATAGAATGAAAAATTAATGTTTCCGACATGCATCGCACGTGCTCACTACTTGTTTTAAGTAACTTGCAAACTAATGCGATGAAATATGTAGAACTCCACAATTTTGTAAATAATAGATTGGGAGGATTGGGCAGTGTGATCAAAAGCTAGAGTGCAGCGAGCCTTCCAAATATGCTATGGAATAGCCACAATAAGATTAAGTTTTTGGTGACCTATGAAGTTAAAAATACTATCTGAATCACTCCATCCTTGCAACCAAAAGAAGATGAGATAAGATACATTTTTGGTGGCTTGCAGACAAGCTTGGCAATTGCCGGAAATAAACTCTTAGACCCCATATTAGCTGCACAACTTACCAAAGAAATTTTCTTCACTTACTACCTTCACCGTTTATCATAATGTCTCATACACGAGCAATTTATGAAAAAATCACAAACTTTACAGCGGGATGCTAAATTAGTAAATCTAGCTCTAGGTGCCAAATGGAATTTATACAAAACGGCTATGACTGATTCATAATGTTATCTTAATATAATACGAAAGACAGGGAAAATCCTTTAAAGAATCTGAATTGCATTAATAAACTGCACCATAAAAAGTTCAAACAATACATTATTAATCTGAATTTCATTAATAGACAGTATCCGTTTTGTACCCGTGTGCACCTCTAGCTGAACTTCACTCTCACTACTGGAAAAATCATCATTGATGACTACGGATTAGAGTTGTAGTACCCCTATCACAACTCCATTTTATGCATTGTGGAAGGTGGGTATTGTAGAAAGTCCAAGCTTTTCTACAATGCTAGACTAAGAGTTGTAAAGGGTGATGTGATTCATGGTTCGACAATATTTTGCCAAAGTTGTGATTTCTTTCGATTTTTTTTTTAAAGCCTAACACAACTCTTACTTGTGTTGTATGACTATTTTTTTTTTTGAAAGCCGAACCTGGGCCAACATCTATAACCCGAGCCCATTTAGCCCCAGCGCACAAAATTGGATTCCCAAAATCAAAAGCATACTAAAATAAAATACTGGTTCATGTAGACGTGAAACGCAAGAGATGTCAGTATGTTGGCATGTTGCTCTCCGGGACTCTGTTTGAAATTTAAGAAGTCATTACCTCTAGGTTCTGTGTTTTCATCCGACTAGCCTTGTTACAAATACATCATATGGGTTTGTGCTATGACAGAAATTTCCAAACACTAGAGTCCATCCGCTTGATAGGTAATCCCTACATTTGTATACTCCCCGCTTGACAAGAATTTTCTATGAAATTTAACAAATATATACATCATATGGGTCTAGTTTTGTTGTTGTATGCCATAGATAATGAGATTCAATGAAAGTGAGTTCACCGCTTGTGTGCATTTTAATATATTCTCTTTGAACGATCAAAATAATTAAATAAAGGTGAATTCAGCACAATGCTTATTGCTAATGCAGTTGCCTCCACAAAAGAAGCACGGATGCAACCATATGCCATTTGATGGAATCATTTAGGGACTACTATGTTGCCATTTGGAGTGCGGTGCTTAACAACTCTCACCAAACTATTCTATGAAATTTATAAGAAAGGAGCAAGCATAAAAATAATCAGAGTTAAAAATAGAAATCATTTCAAATTCATTTGTCAATAGGAATTTTGAATCAAAATTTCCAGGTGAGAGACGTTTGTTTCAAAAATTTAAAAATGGGAAGGGGCATTGAGTATTTTTACATCTCCCTTTAAATGCCGAGTTCAGTATTTTTTTGACTCTTGTCCATTTAGTGATTTGAGTTGGTAAGTATGTTTGAGTTTACAAAATAATAGGTGGTATTGGTTGTCATACACAAGATGACAAGAAGAATTCATGATTCACATAAACAAAATTTGACATTGCTGTCCAGGTTTAGTGTTGCTGCTTTCCCCAGGAGATCACTGAAACAACTCATGCTTTTTTCAGAGGCTGCTACGTACTACTTGTATTGCGCAGTACATATAAATCAAACTATTCAAGACTCCAGAATACAGCTAAAAAAACAACCATAGATGCAAACAACAGACTTAAATTAGCCTTAATTATTAACTCAACAACTTGATCTTCACATACAAACTGAAAAACGATCCGAACTTTAATAGATTAACAAATACAAAAACTAAATCTACAGAACCCAGATATGTAGTAGCATTTTAAGTTAAAAGAGGCAGTCCATTAAAAAAATTCCTCAGCTCAATTGAGCGTCTCTCACGTAAGAGACCGTCATCCATCCATAATCGAAGTTGACACTATCAACTAATAGAAGTGAAAAATCCAAACCGAAGAGCACCCTAAAAGATGGAGAAGCCGATTGTTTCCTTAAACCAAACCGACAGTAAAAGAATCTAAGAAATATGTTGCAACTGATATTGAGAACATCATAGTTTTTTGAGAGGAGAAATCATTGTGTGGGGAAGTTGTTGTAGATGGACATGTATTTGATGTTCCAGCTTCCATTGATGGATGAATCATGAATAAGAGGGTTTGTTGTTGACCTGTTGTTGATTTTTAGGGTTAGGTTTCGGATTTTTTCCTCTGTGCAGTTAGATGATGGAGGCCGAAAAGAAATGAGGGCAACCATTCTACTTATAAGGTTGAGTGATGTAGCTTAGATTAGGGTTAAATTGTAGTCGTTGATCTGTTTTAGATTTAACGGTTCACACGAATTTCATGTGACCGAAGTTTGACTCGTGGGAAAATTTTAGGGCGCATCTCTAGTAAAATTTATGGCCTCTTGTCGAAGGGCATACCTGTAAGGGCACATGACGATGATAGCCAACAGCAGCTAGATTAAACTATAGTTCTCAATGATCTAGCTAGCTAGTACCATTTGGAGAGAGTTTCGATAACTCCGCACTGTAGCATTTCTGATTTTCAAAAAGTGCTCGGCCTAAGTTCACTATCCCCCCAAAATACGGGAGTATGTCTCGTAACATAATACCTATTTCGTCACCCAAAAAAATATCTGACGTGTGATAAAAATCTGTATATGACACAAAATTTCTATAAATTTTAGCCCATGCAAATTTGTAGACCAAGTTGTCATTTTATGTTTTCCTACCGTCAACACCGGTTCTTTCCTTGGTTGCTATACGACATACTTTCTAAAATGAATCTGTGAACTTGTTGACGGTACGCATAGAAAATTTTGCTCGGATATGAATGTGCATCAGTTCCCTCTACTGAAAAATGGCATCATGGCGGGTGCAAATTTTGTCAAGGATGGAGTAGAGCGACTTATTAGAGAATTCCTTGTAATATCCTAAGTTAGATGTTGTTATCGCGTAACATCGATCCTGTTGCTTGCGAGTTACGAGTGAGTAGTTACTTCTGTTATACTGTTTGATTTAAATTGGGTTTGGATTTTGATTTTTATGCAATTCAGTGCAAATGCTGATGGCCAACACCTAGACCCGACATCTGTTATCAAGAGTTCGATCCAATCCAAATTTAAGAGATAGAAAGCCAGTTAGGTTAATGCTAAGTAATGAGTTAGCCAAAGAAAAAACTTAGTCATTACTTTTCCTGGAATTACATGGGCTGTCACTTTGGATTATATGCATTGGGTTAATTCTTTGGGCCTCTTGTGCTAAATTTGGGGTTCTTACCCGTTAGGGTTTAGAATGTACCTATATATAAGCTAGCTACACTGGAAATTACTGCTCTTTAACTATTACACTAAACGCAGCCGTCTTCTTTTCTCTCGTTTCAGATCTCTAATTCTCGAAAGCTTCATTTTGATTTTCTGTGGTTTTTACAGAATGGATTACTGGGATGATGCTCAGAATCTATCTACAAGATCAAAGACAACCTCCAGCATTATGATTTTTCCTCTCGAATATTTCTCGTCTATCACCGTCTTGGAGTTATTTCCGGTCCGGATCCCTTAGATCCCTGTGATTTGGCATATGGTGGAGTGCCAAGATACGCATCGAGCAATTAAGTTGAAGTTGGCCATTCAGAAACTTGTTCTTATCCAATTTCAAGGGTTAATTCAACTTGTATCAGAAACTTAATTTGTAGCATGTTTAATCATTCCAAGTAGATATAAGACTTTTGTTTCTAATGTTGATTTTGTTGTATTGGCTTCTGAATTATGATTGTAAAGGGATTACAATTCCTATATAACAATTAAATGCTGCAATACTAGTACTTGATTCTACATTCCTTGGATAAAATGTATTGCACATATATCCATTTTACTTGCTGGTTATCTGTATGATCGTTTTCACAGTTCTGGTGCAATTCGTATTGAGATAAATTCCATTGAATAGCTTCTACTTTGTTTCGTTCACTGCCCACTATTTTAAACATTTAAAAAAAAAAAAAAAAAAAGGTAAGATAAGATTTTTTTATTTTTTTAACAACTTGTAGTACCATCAACTTCTAGTGTAGGTTTTAGTGTTTTTGCTTTTTCGTTTTGGCAACAAAAAGGCTTGAATGAAAATAGAACATTGGTTAAGACGACATGATACCCTCAAAAGTCTCTTTGTATTTTGGTTTCGGCAGATTTTGTAAGAAAATTAAATTCTTGTATGAGTCGACTAGATCACCCAGATGATGATGAAGGCAACGTAGACAAACAAGTAAAAGACGTACCCTCATCATTTCGGCCATTTTTAGTCATTGTATGAGTAGAATGTGAAGTATATACTCCCTCCGTTCCGATTTACTTGACGTTGTAGGATTTTTCACGGATATTAAGAAATATCAGAGAGAGTAAAATCTTTCCAATAATACCCATATTAATTCCTACATAGAGAGTTAAATAACCTAGTTTTGTGTTTCTAGAATATAGGGAAAGTTATCAATCCCATAGTAATGTAGTTGGGATGTACAAGATTGAGTATATATCCTCCATGGGGTATATTTAAATATTATGGAGTAATTGTTTTTGGTTGATTACCATGAGAATTAATTCTCTGGTGTGATTCCAAAGAACACTACACCAAATCAAGGATTTCCTCACACAAGAAAAGCATTACAAAAAAATTAGAGCTAATTTCCCTAACTAAGAAAATGGTTACCTATATGCAGTTATATAAATTGTTAGAATTTTCTCTAACTCTATGAATCCATTAGGGAAATTAAATAGCTAACACTCATATTTCATTACAATTTTTTCCTAACTATGGACATTTTACACTTCATATTTACTTTGTAATGTAGAGATTGTGTTATAATGTTTGCTAACTCTTTAAATAACAGTTCAAGTGACTAATAAAGAGACGACATGTGTCTTGTTTTTCAAAATAGTCTAACCCATTTCCTACGTTAGGAATTCGTTAGATTTTAATAAAAAAATACTGGCACTTTCAGGTGATCCTCGACTGGAAGCCGGTCACCTGAGAATGCCAGTTCCGGTCACCTGGGAATGCCAGTTCCGGTCACCTGGGAACTTAAAGCCATCCATATTTTCAAATTTTGAGACTACAAATTATTGCAACCATTCTTATTTCTGAAACTAAAATACATTCAGCAACAATTTACAATGTAATCATTCACCAGATTGAATGGCTTAGACATTCAGATGTAAAAACAATGATTTAGTTCATGTGCCATATACTAGACAGATGTTATACCTGCTTTATATCTACTGGTATTCCAACATCATCAGTCTAAACTACCTCTATCCCTAGCTTAAAGATGTGCTCAGTGCTGGTGTTTCAATTGTACGTGCAAGAGGACTTCTTCATAGACATTGTGAACTTGTTCTTCTTGCTGGAGTTGTAATAATGCAAGGATTCAAAGCTTGATCGTGTATGGGTATCAGAATAGCACTAGGTGATGGTGTTTCTTGTACCTGCACAGTTGTTGCAAGAAGTTAGGTGTAGCCTTATCCTTATCTGATACAACATACATATAAAGATGGGTATAAATACACTAGACTCTTCTCAGTGTTGTCAATCACCACATACATTCTCATAACGCATTCACACAGAACTAGAACACAGGTCAGTGACCATTTCCTATAGTTCTCACAAGTTTATGTCGGCATGTAGTTAACATAATCACATAGATTTCATGAGTAGTGGATTGTTGCTTACCATTCTCATCTAACCCAGCTTGTTTCCTCATTTGTGCCTACATTAGAACAAGTATTGATATGTGTTAGCATAGAAAATATGTGCCAAAAACTCATGATACTTTCAAATTACTAAACCAGCTACTTACTATGTAACCTTATGAGTTATCTTACTGTCATCATCACTGGATTCTTGCTGCTGGTGCAAGCAGCAGCTTTCTTTGCAGCTTGAATCATCTGAACTACCATCAGTACTTGATTCGTCTTTTTTCTTGAAATTTTCATTCTCAGTTAGAGGAGCTGCAACCTTTTTAGCTGGAGCAGCAGCTAAGATACATAAAACTTTTGTCAAACATAACATCTTTCCAATGCAAAATCAACAAACCCACAAAAAGAAAAAGGTACTCACTTTATTAGAATCACTATCAAATCCGATTCAGAGCTGCTAGATTCTGGTTTTGCTTTCTTAGCTGCTACTTCTTTTGTAACAGGAAACTCAGGTTCCTGAAACAACATGTGGGACAAACTAGAAATTAAAAACTACACATACATTACTTCAAGGGTTTAAATAACAGTGAAAGATTGCAGGACCAAGTGCTTACACATTTTCTTCTTCTCAAATAATTTCCAGCCTTTTAAGAATTGCAGCACTTGGTCCTGCAATCTTTAGATAATTCAGGAGCACCTATGTAGCAAAAATGATCAGATCAAAAAGCACACAATGCAAGTATCTAGATAGTTAAGTTCGCAACCTATTGAAAGTAAGTAATCTAAAAGGGAGAACTTAACTCACTCTTCCCTACAGCTTTGAGCTAAATATCTGCTGGGTAATGCTTTTTTGCTTTGCATCCAGGTGAACCAGTAAGAGCCACCTCTATTAGGACAGGGTATGCAGCATCAAACCTCTCAGGTGCCTGTAAAATAGAATACATTATCATCAACATGTCTACATTTGGAAGTTCAGTTTGAGAATAGTATCATAGAGCACAAAACTGTGAAACATGATTAATTGAGACTGCTCGAGGTGCTAACCTTGACTCGAGCTGAGGACGAGGAAATGTAAGTCGCATTAAAAGCTAAAGGTGGAAACATAAGCTCACCCTTTCTAACTGGGCCATTGAATTTCACAAGATAGGGCCAGCTTTCAGAGTTGCAAAAGATCCTGAACCAAAAAAAAAACTAGACATGAAATTTTCAAGTACATAACATAAAATTAAAATCAAATACAAACTAGCCAAAAAGAACTTCCAGTCAAAACCAACCTCCCCGCTAACTGCAATATCAAATCCCTCAACTGGGGATTACATGGTTTTGCATTGATGATGGGTAAAAAGTTATAAGCCCATGCATACATCCCACAGGTCTGTGACAGGCCTACACATTGCCAAAACGAAATTGCAATGTGAACTAAATCTGTAATGCCAATAACAGAATATCTAAAGGAAACTAGTAGCGAGCCTAAAACAGAATGAAACAAAATAAATTACAATAAGTATGTAAATAGACCTGAACCAAGCAAGGGAGGCAATAGCAATGTTATAGTAGACCGGATAACACGACCCAAATTGGCTCTAAACAATAGCAAATGAATAGCCAATGTAAGTAGCTTCGCATGATACAATCCATAAATTACTTGCTGCAAGTCCCACCAATTCATTCACTAATGGCCCACTTGATGATGCACTGCCAATTTTCGTCTTCTCTGACCTACAAAAACCCAATTAAATTGAACCCAAGAAATCAAATTACAAAAGTAAAGAAGAAAAATTGAAATTGGATCTACAAATTGAATCTTTTTGTAGCTAGATACAAATTAAATTCACCAGTAGCAAAGAGTACAGCCAAATCCCCTATTGATCTTGTGATGAATAAAAGGATATTCAATTTAATTGATCTTTAGATCAGAAGTTGCAAATGAACAGAAAGATCCTTAGAAAAAAACATCAAAATTCATACCAACATAAACCCAAACTAAAATCCATGGAATGTTTATTGAAAAAAAAAATAGGAAAAACATTATCACCAAGAACAGTACATGTTCATAGCCATCCAGCTTACTAAAAACCCTTTATTCAGAACTCTTAAACTATTGGGGAAAAGAGAGAAAGAAGACAGAAACCCTAAACAAAATAGACGGATGTGAAAATTGAAATACATGAGAAGAAAGAGTAAGGAAAATCATCCTTCAACTCAAGAATCACTATCACAGTTAAAAGCTTAAATGAATATGAACATGCTTTTCTGTTTTTGCTTAAGCAAAATAGAGAAAGACAGATGAAAGGTGAAAAAAAAAAAAAAATATATACAAAAACACCGATTGAACAGATCTATCTTCCATTAATTAGCTCGATCTTGTTCGGAAATTTTTGAGGGATTAAAGGAAAGAGGTTGCAGTTTAGGGTTTTTGTTAGAGGCGGAGTTAGAGAGGCAGCAGATGCGACTGAGAAAGAGAGGAGAAAGAGAGAGAAAAAGAAAGTGATGGGAGAAAAAAGCTTTAGGTTTTGTTTAAGTTTTTTTGGACCGTGAATAACGAGTCATACGGATCAGGGAATTTACTAAACGGTAGACATTTGGTATTCACCTCTCCTACGGATTGAGACAATTGTGTTTCTTTTTGTGTTTCTTCGTGTGCTAAAACATTCGCCTAAGGCTGGGTCTAATGGTACGCCGAGATTCAAGTTTCTCACTGGATCCACGTCACCAAAACTCAACGCCTGGGCGCAGTGGGGATCCAAGATTCCTAGCCGATACACAGTTTGAAGAAGAGCGGCACGCACTTAGAAACGGCATGTCGTTGAATCTCGTCTACGTGTTAAAGATATATTTAGACCATTTTCGAGTCATTTTCCTCTTCATCCTCGCATTACCCCAACTTCCTAACATACATCTAATTGAATCCATAGTCAGGCAACTTCATTCAATCTTCTTCTCTGAATCACAGCATTGTTCTTCACCTTAATCACCCACCAAAACCATAACCAATTCAATTTAAACCATCACAATCTACAACAGCAGATTCTCAATCAACGTCAAACCCATCTCTTATTTCACAATATCCATCAATTACAGAGACCAAACACCACCATTGCTTCGCTCAACATCTTCTCTGTCTTGATTTCTCGATCTCAATTCCATATTCTCTTTTCAATCTCAGCTGCAAACCATCTCATCACTTCGAACACAAATTTATCCCTAAAAGTCCTCCATTAATCGATTCGGTCCAACCCCCATCTCTTACTTTACTGATTTATCATCCTGAATCAACTCCCTCTCTGTTCATCAATCAATACCCTTTGAATCTCCTTCTTGACTTCTCGAATTGATAGCAGAACTCATCAGTCTCGTTATTGGAAGAAAACCACACTACAGATCAATCAACTCCGGTCTTGATCCCTCAATTTCATCTCTGTGGTCTCTCGGTTTTAGTAGCAGGAGCCATTGTTCTTCCTAGTTTCAGATGTGTAAATGAACGGCGTGCGGAAGAATATTTCAGTAGAATATTCGCTGATACATAGTTTCTAAATGTTGAAAGGATATTATAAGATTAAGTTACACGTGCATGTATCAGGAAGTAATTTTCCGTTCAGGTCGATTAAAGTTCTAACCAGAAGCCTAAATATTGAAAAACTCGTTGAAGGATTATAATTTTGAACTGCAACAAACCGAAGATTATCCAGAAAGATAACGAATGATGAGTATTCGAGAATGAATTAAAAATGAATGAGATTCTGATATTTGAGATTGAACACTCATCTAAAGATTTTGAGATTGTCTCTAGCATAAAAAGTTATTAAGGATAATATGAGCAATATAGGTAGGTTTGGATCTCTAATGAAGAATCCGACTTAGTAAAAAGGGTCGTCAAGGATAGTACGGCCAACAACAGTTCGTTTAAGGTTCTGGTGAAGATTTTGACTTAGAGGAAGAAGTCACTAAGGAAAATATGACGAATATTGGTGGGTTTAGGGATGCGATGAAAATTTCAATTGTGGAAAATTTTTAGCGTCGATAAGTTGATGCTCTGGTGAAGATTTGGAAGAAATCTTTTGATTGAAAAACAATATTTAGCATCGGTAAATTTGGTTCTTTGATATATTATTGACATATATCGAACTAGTGAATATTCAGACAAATATTAATTAAAGGCTGACTTCCCAATACCGAGTTGACAACAAATGAGATTCTAACATTAGAAATAGAAACAACTCGTCAGAAAATGTATTTTAACGTACAATGAGAATGAAAATTTTCCTTGACTGGATTTTCAAGAAAGAAGTTATAGTAAATAAAACTTTACATTAGATCAAAATTGAACGTTATGTACTTTTGAGCAAGACTGGATTTTCGAGACAAGTTATAGTAAATAAAACTTTACATTCAAAATTGAACGTTATGTACTTTTGAGCAAGACTGGATTTTCGAGAATGAGCTAGCACATATGTATTTTTGACCGAGACTGGATTTTCGAGAATGAGTTAGCTTAAAATGTATGAGACTCGACATTAGATTAAAATTAAACACTTTTTTGAATTTTTCATGAATGAACTTGCAACGAATTAAAGATGTTCAATATGTATTTTTGACCAATGATCAAATTAAAAAAAAAAATTTGTTAAAAGATTAAAAATTGGATTTTCGAGAATGAGCTAGATGAAATGAAAGTGACTACGACAACATAGAGACTGAACACTTGTTTGAAGACTATAATTTTGACCTACCACGAATTATGGATTATATAGTAATGACTGCATTTTTGAAAGTGAACTTCAATTTAAATCCTAACAGGAAGTTTTAAGTTTTAACGTAAAATTGAGAGCGAACTTCAATTATAATTTTTCGAATTAATAAACTGAGAAACCGGATTCCCAAATTCAATTTTAATTCTAACAAGTTTAAAATTTTGAATAATGAAATAATATTGCATTGAGTAAAATTACAGATGTTGTGTCGACAGTAATTACTAGATTAAGTTACACATATTTGATCAAACGGATATTGAACAGACCGGATTTTGTTGTTCAATAGCTTATTTAGAAATTTGATATAGATATTATGGGTCATTCAAGAAGGAACGAGGTATTCACATTGCTAGAGACAGACCTCCGGTGTACATACCGATTAATCAAATTTGAAACATAACTAAGTTTAGGGTCTAATGGTGCATTTAAAGATCCAATATAGGCCTCCGGTGTACATTCTGATCAACCAGATACGAAATAAAGTAAAACTTCAATATAGATATTCCATCAAATCAAAGACGACACAATGCATATACTGGTTATCGCTCGAGATAAACCTCCGGTGTACTTTATGAACAAATCATATATGTAATAAAGCAGATTTTTGGTATAATAGTACATTTAGAGATATGATATAGATATTCCGGCTAACCGAGATGACACAAGGCATATTGGTTCGTATTGCAAAAGATATGCCTCTCTGGTATACATTCTGATCAACCGCATATAAATACGATAGATTTTATGTAAATTGACTAGATTACCCTTACTCAAATAAATGCATCAAATATTCTTGAGATTGTGAAAATGACCAGACTACCCTCCAATTCAACCACAATTGCATATGTTATTATTTTCATCAAATAGGAAATGACCAGATTTCCCTTTCCGAAATGAGTACAACAACTATTCTAGAAACGGTAAATGACCATATTACCCTCCAATTTCTTCATAATTGCAAATGTTAATATTTTATCAAACAAGAAATGACCAGATTTAAAGCAGCAAATATTCCGGAAAATAAATTGAACTACAATATAAGCCTTGTGAATATTAGGCGATACCATAGTTGTATTTCCTACTCTAAATAAAACTCGGGATTTTTAAACCGATAGGAATACGAAACACAAAAAATCAAGAAAATGACGAGAAACAATCAATTTGCCTCTAGCCGAGCCAACAAGCAACTCCATCATCAGCGTTTACATGTTGCAAGTATCTCGATGCGTACATTCAACACAACCTGCATTTTCCGAAAAACCAAGTTGAGTTAAGAATAGCAACATGGTAGCATCGTTCTTGTGCGACTTCTTTTAGTGCAATCGATAAAAAATTGGTAACAGGTTCCAACAAAACGAAATTTTAACAAGAAAAGAAGAACCAAAGAAAATTCTTCAAACAAGAAGAGAGGTTGATCTCGGGCATTGCAAAAGAGGGGTAGTGCTAAACTAGCAAATTATGGTATGTCGTTTTTCGCCAGAATTTCAATGCATAATTCCCTTGAAGTTAGGTAAGTAGATGCTAACCACACATGTACACTGGTAAGACAGGGAGAAAACACCACATTAACTAGATCTTTTACAAGACTACAAAAACAGAATTACCGTGGGGTTAAGCAAGATTTGACAAAACTAAACAAAACAACCATAATAATGCTATTTTAGATTATCATTAAAGACCTAAGATTGGCTCTTCAATTCTCACCGTATGTAAGAAGCACACTATTGAACAAAAACTGGATTGAAAACCAAGTCAACATAAATATACTACCTAATATACCACAACCCAATAACAGACTACAAAACTTTCCCATATAAACTTTCCTAATTCATTTATTTTTTCTTATGGGCCTACCAAATTTCAATGTTACTCATTATGTTGCATCATCTAATTGATAAATTGATAACTTTCATCAAAAGGACCCTAATTTTTTAAGATAAGAAAAGGAGAGGAATAAAGAATAGTCGATCTTTCAATCGAACATCGGGGTGTTGACACCCACTTTTGGCTAGAAAATGTTCCACTAGTTCATCGGGGTTGACGGAAACATTTAAGAAAACAAAAAATCCAATGCAAGAAATCTCCATACGAAGACTTACTATATAATAATCTATCGTGCATGATGAATAGACACGCATAAATCTATAACAAAGAGCCCTAGAGGAATTTGATTATCTAATCCCCCGACCTAAACCTCCATGGCTCCATCTAGCATAGAAGGCAAGAACAATTAAGAGATAACTTCGATCCGAGTCCACTAGCATTCAAAATAAAGCATTGCCACCTTATAGGCGCCGTACTTTGCCACCCTATTCTAATTAGCCACGCGGACAAGTGAGACCACGATTGCTCATGGTAAAAAGGTTGAGAAAAAGCCCAATTCCTTGATGTCAATTCTTTGAGTTTCGAGGAATTGGAAATAACCTAAAATTGAATCCCATCTTTAGGACCTTGACATGGTAAAATTGGAAATAGCCTAAGTTGAATATCACATTTATGAAACTAATCGGTTAAGATAGACATTACTTAGTACCTTGTCCGCAACCCGCATTTGAGGCTCTCCGCACTCGGATGCATAATACATTTGATGAGATGGATTCGGGCTTCAATAGTAAACTCCATCATCAGAACCATCTTCTTCCTCTTCTAGCCAATTAACCAAAGCTTTCTCAAAGCTTTGTATGCAACAATATGAAACCTAATCAATGACATTGAAACCGAAAAAGTGGCTAAGGATGCAAGCGGTTTAAACAAAGCTTGTGAGTTGAGTTTAAACAAACCTTGTGAGTTTTCTAGCAAGTGAAATCTCAACTGCTCACCTTCCCTTGGGGTTTAACCCTTAAGCGGAACCAATGAATGTTCTAGAATCGAGAACATTCAAAAATTAGTACGAAGTTTGGTAACTAGGAACTCGAAAGTAAATCGCTAGTAACAACACCAGAGAGAAATGAAAAAAGAATTAATGCTTTCTGCACAAAAGTATTCCAAAGATTACAGTGCAATCTTTGTAATGATAAATATAAATGAGCAAAAAATGTGATGAACAATGCTTACCCGCCAAACAAATATTAAGAAGTGTTTTTATTTTAGGCAAATGTCAAGTCCAAGAGTTAAAAATTGTCGCAAGGTGAACATAAGTGGATTGGTATAAATAAATTTACTAGTTTAAATGCGAGAAAATGAAATAGGGGCTGGTATTATATAGCCTTTTCTTATGCTCTGTCTCCAAATATCAGTAACCACTTCGACTTGTATCGGCATCGCCTTTGTGGCCGACATCGGGATAAGTGAAGTTAGAAAACTAGGATAATCTCCTAACCGACGAAAACTATTTTTCTACAGGCATATTCAACTAAAATATCTGCACACTTGTTAGCTAGTCTATCCGTGAACAGACAACTCCAATTATTAAAAAACTTATCAGCTAGTCGATTCATATGACGCTAAGAGAAAAGTGTTCCAAGAAACTTCAAACATCTATGGCACATTGTCTTGGGTAAATTATAATTACAAGTAATGGTCTAATGGGACACTATCAACATTCTTTGTGTATACCCTAGTCATCTAAATTATCCACCTGAAACGTTTGTGCTTCAATATTTTTTTCGATTTCTAGTTAAAACCAGCTTTTACCCATCGGTAACCATTGCAAGATCAACTCAAATCTTCCAAATAGCTTAAGAATCACGATTTCAACAACTTTCTCTAACATTAATCCCGATGTACTACTAAACTAAAAATTCATCATTTGCACGAGCATCTCAATTTGAGTGAAGCCATCAAAAAGAGAAGATTCTGTAAGGAATCACATCCAGGGACAACATAAGAAACACTTACCTCACTTGTTGAGGAATTATAAGGATCAGAACTCCTATCCATCTCAAGTTCCTATTTGCAGAGAAAATTTAAAATAAGAATTCGGTAATAATTCATTCAATAGATTCAAAAAGAGACAGAAAAATAACATGATAGCAATCTAACTTGATTTAAAGGTTAATCAAAAGATCTGTTATGATAACCATTAACACCAACAAAAGTTAAGAGAGTGAGATAGTTTGTTTTCAAACATTAATCTATCTAAGCAATCGCAGTTTTGAGCGGATATTAAGAAAATCTACCATAGAACAATAGACGGAATCAAATCCAAATCATAAAAGGACCTAATTTAATCATATTTCAACATGCACTAAACCAAATTCAAAGGAATCAAAAACCCCGGATCTCAAACAAAAACAGAAAAGAGACTGAAATACATACAATAATTAAGGTTAGATAGTTTTAATATGTCACCAGAGCTACGATCGAAAGAAGAAGGAGAAGAAATTGAACCTTTCGATTGCCTTGGTCGTAGAGATAACACAAAATCAATGGTAAAACGGATTAGATCAATATGGGAATCGAAACCATAGGGCAAAATTGATCGAGATTAAGTGGTTTTTCTTTGAATTGATTTCACAATGGAAGCTTAGAGTGGTTTTTTTTTGGAGCACAGGCTTTGATTTCACAGGTTTCCTTTCGACCATTTGTTCTTTCTTGTACATGCACCATAATTGCTTTGGTTCTATCGAGTGTGGACCGTGGACGCTGGACCCATTGGCTCTAGGACTAAAATTTTGGTTAAAAATGGAACTAAACTTTGGTTCCCGCACCCATTGGTTCTTGGACTTAAGTTATTCTAGGGTTCTAGAATTATCAATCGGTTCTAGAGGCAAGAGATTTAAGGAACTTAGAAATTCATTTTATTTTTCTAGTTATTCAAAATAAATCAATGTGTTAGATATGTGAAAGTGTGTTATAAATAAAATGGTAAACAGTTACAAACATGGGGTTGATTTCAGGATACATGTAGTTATGGGTAGAAATATTGATATTAGTTATTTAGTAGAAATGTGTTAGTTTTGTATAACTAATCAAATCACACTTTGAAATAGTTATTTAGTTTTTATAAGTTAATTCCTAATTATAGTAACTATTGGTTAATTTGCTAACTCTTTATAAGGGTTATTAGAATTATAATGGATCATTTGTGTTACCATAAAAAATTTAGTTAGGAAGCACATTGTTAGTAAAACCTAGATTTGGTGTAGTGGAAGGGATAGATTAGTGAAAATTGGGAAAAAAAAACTAAAACTATCATCTAATTTGGAACACAAAATAAACCCTAAAAAAGCAAGTAAAATGGAACAAAGGGAGTATATGGTTTGCAAGAATGGACAACTTACTCTGAATGTGCTTCAAAAAAAAAAAAAAAAAAAAAAAAACTTACTTTGAATGTAAATAATGTGAGACAATCAACTTAAAACTGGTTAAAACAAAAGGGCCAGGCATGACAAACTAATAAACTCCTCCCTAGACTTAGCGGCAAGATGGCGGACCAAGCGCGACGTCCTGGTCGATTGCATGACCAGTCCAAATGCACTTTAAGGATAATATACCCAACATAACTGTGAGTTGATATGAAAATTTGTTCATGAATTTCAACTCCAGCTTACCTATAAGTGTCCAAATGAATTCATGTCTTCCACGACCTCGTTAAGCAAGTCAGGCAAAATGAAGCGGGAAACCAAAATTTCGTATTTTCTCCATTTTCAATTTATGTTGCTCTTGGTTTATTAACTTCTGGATCAAAGGGTGCAACCTTAAAGCAGTTGTTGGCATTCCCACACTTGTAATACAAGCAGTGTAACCCGAGTGTAAAAAATATATGTTTTTCCCCTATCCCATTTAATCCTAGTACTATTCAGCATCTTGAGTGAGTGAGTTAGGGTTTTATTTCTCTTATTCTTTCTTATCCTATACCTCCATCTTTTCTTCTCTGGATTACGGCGCCTCAAAAACCACCAACACCACCAGCAGTCATGGATTCAGATGTCCATGATCAACAACAAGAAGATACTCAGCATAATGATTTCTTCTCTCAATCGTAAGTATATCCTATTATTACTCCTCTAATTTCATTTTTGTAAGAATCATTTATAAAATTTTCTGAAGAAAAAATATCGTGTTTTGTGTAGAAATACGGTTGCAAGTTTGTAAATACTGAAAGAATCAAGGGGTCCACTTTGTGTAGAAGTTTGTATACCCCTCCGTCCCTAATTAGATGAGCTACTTGTAGTTTGCACAAATTTGAAGGCAAGAAGGAAAGTGGAGTATATGTGGGGAAGTTAAAAATAAACGTAGATCATTGTAAGATGCAAGTTTTAGATTAACAGTTAAGTTGTCATTCTCAGTTTTAGACTTGCAAATGGAGTCCACTAACCTGAAAGAACTCATGTTTTATAAATGAGATCTCTAGGGTCCGTTAATAATCATAGAGCACGATACATATAAGTAGTTGAACTATATTCAGAGATCAGAAGCAAATTAAACCAAACCAGATAACCCATAGAACAAACTTCAATTATAACTTGATTGTTTACATACAAACTGAAAGTATCCTCGACTACCAAAAAAGAAAAAAGAAAAAGAACAACATTTATGATCCGTTAAAAAAATTCCTCCCTCCAATGAAATCCAGCAGTTTTCATTTTTCTCGCAACAGAGACATGTTATCCAGCCATAATCGAAGTTGACTCATTAATAGATACAAGAAATATGTCCAATAGGACAGTTCGTTAACAAGCATGGAGAAGACAATAATTTGTTTACCGAGAGTGGAGTTAGAAAAGAATCTAAAGATTTGGTAATCGCTGAAGCCCAAAACATCATAGATTTTTGAGAGGAGAAATCATTGTGCGGAGAAGTTGTTCCTACCCATGTAGTTGATGTCACTGCTTCCTTTGATGGTGGATCATGAAAAAGAGAACATGAGAAAGAGTCTGCTGCTGTGGATTTTTAGGGTTAGGTTTTGGATCTTTGTTTTCTCTAGATAGATGGAGGTGGCGCAAAAGAAATGAGGGCAGCTGTTTTACTTATAAGGTTTTAGGATGTAGCCCATTTAAATTAGGGTTAAATTGTAGCCGTTCATGTGTTCTCAATATTAGATTTAACGGCTCACACGAATCTTATGATCGACCGTAATTTAAGATGAAGTTTGATTATAGTCGGCTGTGAATTGCTTTTGCATATACGCGAAACTATGGTATTTGACTCGTGTGAACTAATTCGGATCGTGAGAATGTTTCGTGACTGACTTTTGTATATAAAATCAAATTAATCACGTTTGATCTAGTCATCCTTGTTCACAATGCGGAGGTGTCTTCTAATCCATATTTGAAATAAACTAAAAGCCACAGATCAAAATCTACCTTTGGCAGCTCGTTAATATGATATCAACCAACCCTAATGTGGTGAGGCAGAGAACCAACCAACCCTATGCAGGATAAAAGGACAAATAAGTAATTTATCGTAACACTCTTAAAGGAAATATGAGAATTTCTATTATACACCTGTTCATACAACTATTAACTAGAGTACTCCAACATGTAGAAAATTTGTGTATAGTAAACCTGTAGAAAATTTGTGTATAGTAATCCTATATTTACATTCCATTGGCGTGTCTAGTGGTTTGATGTTGATCTTTCCTTGTTCTGTAGTTTCATGGCAATGGGAACAGTCAAAAGTTATCTAACCATTACGAACTGCTTTGTGCGGAAGCTTGCAATTGTTTTGGCTCTAAAATTACGTAAAGTTTGGTCTTCTGTTTTACATTGCTTCCCTAATTAATTACTCCAGAACTGAGCTTAGGAGTAATTAGATAAATAGTACCGAACCATGCAAGAGGCACAAAACTTCAATTAGAACAAGAAGATTTTGCTTCTTAAGAAACCAGCGGCAACACCATCTCAGTGCCGACTTGAAATATTTAAGGCTATCCTCAATTTTGAGATCTCTACATCATTTTGCTCCACCAACTTCCAAAATCACACCTATCAACACTATTGATACCATTATTTAAACCACTAAAGAATTGGGTAGTTTCACTCCTGACCGATAATATGAAGATGAAGAGGGCTTTCAAAGATGAAAAAAAGATAATGAAAAGTGAACCATTCAATCGGTGCAAAACTTCAATTAGAACATGAAGATTTTTCCTTTGAAGTCTAGCGACAACACCATCTCAGCCAATTTGAAGCAATTAAAATGGTGCAAAATGGAAATCAGTATCCTATACTGCTGGTGCAAATTTGAAGGAAAGTGCCTTAAAATCCAAAGATCAACCCATACAAAACACCTTGTATACAAACAAATCTAAAGATCTATGATTGAGTTTACAATTTGTAATTAATCTGGACTTATATTCTACGAAAGACAACGAGAATTTAAAGTAAATTTGAATTTAATTATAAATTTTACAATCAAAGAGCTGAATAGTAAATTTGATAAGTGTCCTTCTAGTTCTAGATGATGACTTGGATTATCAAGTTACAGTTTCAGATATAAAGGTCTTGATCAAAGATGAAAGCTCAAAGAAGTAGCTCCAAAGAAGAAGTCTAAAACAAGAGCCGGTAACTATGAGAGGATAAGTCATTATGACATTAATCAAAGATGATTGTTGTTATTGTGTATTCCGCGGTGATTCTCGTTCAAAACCAAAAACCCTTTCAAAAAAAATAAAAAAACAAATAAAAAAAAATCAGACAACAAACAATAGTTATAAATTACTCAATAACTTGATTTTTACATACAAACTGAAAGTATCATAATAGAAGTTGACAGTATCAACTGATAGAAGAAATAAATCAGACAGAAAATTAGTTAAGAAGCAAGGAGAAGATTTAGAAAATAATCTAAAGAAATTGTAAAGGGAAAAGCATATGAGACCATCGTTGTTTGAGAGGAGAAATCATTGTGTTGGGAAGTTGCTGTTGATGGTTGATGTTTCCGCTTTCATTCATGATGGATCATGAACATTGGGTTAGGGTTTGGATCTTTTTTTTTCTGCTAGGCAGATGAATGATGGAGGCGGAGAAGAAATCAGGGCAATTATTCTACTTATAATGCTTTGAGATGTTAGGGTTAAATTGTAGCCGTTCATCTGTCCTCAACTTTATATTTAATGGCTCAAACGAATTTTATGGTGACCAAGTTTGATTATAGACGGCTGTGAATCGTTTTTGCATACACGCGAAAGGTAGCCTAAACTATCGTATTTGACTCGTGTAAACTAATCCGGGTCGTGGGAAGATTTTAGGGCATATCGCCACCACTCGTTTAATGAGAATGTTTCATGACTGACTTTTGTATATAAAACCAAATTAATCACGTTTGATCTAGTTTTTAGATTGTGCCAAACTGCGAAGATAGCATGTGACAGACTCAGGGCCATTAAAAAATAGCCAATAGGCTCCATAGCTAGCCGAGGAAATGACGACAAGTATTTTCATGAAGCTAAGTCAAGTTAATTCGTATCATGGGCGTAGACTTTGATAGCCAAGAGCTAGATGAAACAAGTTATTGCAGGAGCTATAAAATAATTAGATTACAGAACCAAGTTATTTGAATTTGTAATTCATTCACCAAACACACACCTCTAGTAAACTACTAATCTATGATGTTCAAAAAGGCGGGGAGAAAGGAGTACCCATGTGTTTGAATAGAGACAGTGAAATCAGCATTTCCATTTGAGATATCCTCTTAGGTGTTGAGGCTGTTTTAGAGTTAAATGCAGCTTACTACATCAGTGAATTTGTTGTGTTCAATTTTTTATGTCTTTGTAATATAGTATGAATCCACGGGCAATTGAATCCACTATCTTTTGCTTATATTTTTTGTGAATGTATGTTGTCCTACTCCGTTTGCCTCGCCATTACTCACTGCAACCCTCAAATTAAAAGTAGATATCGTTGTATGAAAATGAAACAAGTAACAACTTCATCCAACTCTTAAGAAGTTTTACATTGACAGTTAAATTCTCATTCTCGGTTTCAGTTTGAACTTGCTAATGGATTCCACTTTTTGCATCCCTATACTCCTGAAACAACTCATGTTAGTGGTTACAATGTAGTTCATACATATAGAAAACAAATAGCAAAACTTAAATTAGTCTTAAATATTACTCAAGATGAAAGTATTTTCAATCGAGAAAGGAGAACACTAGCTTGGATCAACAAATACAAAAATTGAATCTTCAAAACCAGATATATAGTGGCATTTTATTGATGGTACAACAGTTGTCATCCTTTATAAAATTCCTCCTCAATTCAAATTTACCAACTTGTCATTGTTCACATAAGAGACCCCCGTCATCTATCTATAATCGAATTACTAGACGGCCAGAAGTAGAAAGGTTAGAAGTGAAGGAGAAACCAACAATTTGTTAAGCGAGACGGCCACTTAGTAGAAGAGAATCTAAAAATATGGTAAAAGTTGATCATAGATTTTTGAGAGGAAAAATCATTGGGTGGGAAAGTTGTTGTTGATAGATCATGAACACAAAGAGATAGATCATGAACACAAAGAACATGAGAGTTGTTGATTTTTAGGTTAGGTTTTGGATTTTTTTTTTCCTCTGCGCAGCTAGAGAGATGGAGGCGGATGAGAAGAAACTAGGGCAACTGTTCTACTTATACGGTTTTGAGATATAGACCGTACATATTAGGGTTAAATTGTAGCCGTTTTTTTCATCTTATTATGTCAACATAGATTTAACGGTCACACGAATTTATAGATGGTTGTGTTTTGTTTTTAACATACATAACATGTAATAGGTAGCTTAAGTGATTTGATTATAGATGGCTGTGCAAACTAATTTTGGTTCAAGGGAAGCACATCTGAATTATGGTCTCATGTCAAAGTGGTTCAAGGTAGCTTAAGTGTACATTAATTATGGTCTCATGTCAAAGTGTACATTATCAGAAAAATAGTATAACTCCTGCACAATATATCCAATGGATAATTCCATTTAAGAGCTTCTCAGAAAGACATCTCGTACATTGCCCATGAATTGGACTGAGAAATTCAAAAGTATATCCATGATAATGTCTTCTGTAAGGCTTGGCATTGATGTTTTTCTATTCTTATCTGAATTTCTTATGTTCAAAAATATGGTATAATTGAATTTATGAAATCTCTTACAATTCCGGGTCTGATTAAGGTGTTCCGGAACTCCATTTTGGAAGGGAAACACTAGTTTTGGAAAGTATCCAAGGGCTGGAGGAATGGAACATTCTTGAGCAAGTGAGTTTGTCGTGTTTGAGAATTGCTATAAGTACATATAGTGTCACGACCAATTGGTGCTTTTGATCAAGCCTTCAACTACATCTTCCGCAAAGCTATATTCCCCAGGACTCCTGCGACACACTTTTTTTTTTTTTTTTTGATATTAACTCTAGCACAAAAATAACCACATTCTTTGATCTTAATTAATCTTTGCTTAATCTAAAATAATCACATTCAACGTGATTGGGCAATACTTGTTTAATGTAGTTTGAAATTTGTGAGTAAAATGTTCAAGGTACAGAAAACTGCTTAAGCCATAGAAAGATGCAAAAAACACCACCAAAAACACCTGAGCAAGCGTCTTGGCTTGTCTTGCAGAAATTACACCAACACCAACCGGCCGATGTAGAGGTGCATATGAGGCGACAACCAATAACTCCTACAAACTCAATCATCAAGAGCATGATATGAGTCTCTAGGAATCATTCTTAAAATTATACAAGCCCTTCCTTGTATAGAGAAAATCTACAAACTTTTTAATGAGTTTGAAACTTAAAATAGTCCATCTATCGAGAATGTTATGCAAGGCAGCGAAATTTGAAATAGAATCTGATGATTTTCTTTGATAAATTTCAGCATAAAAAGTTAATACAACAAATTGATTATCTCTGTAGACCAAAACATATTAACAAGAATGAATCGTTCTAATATTACTAAGTCTTTCCTAGATTGCATTAATTAGCTAGATATATCATGACTTGGATCACCAAGCTGACAGTTTCAAAATATTGTTTCCCTTACTCCCGCTGTAATTTCTGTTAATCTCTTTCAGATGCCCCCTATTAAAGCGCATGAAGGATCCCACATAAAATAAGGTAGTTGAAGAATTGGCGGTAGCTATGAGAGGATAAATCATTATGACATTAAATTAAACAAACAAGATTGATCTTGTGTTGCGTATGTGAGGATGATTCGCGTACAACACCAATAACTCCTTCGTATCCCTAGTTTCCAGGATCATTTTGAAGACAAGGAGGAATAGAATTTAACAGAAGATGAGCTCTGGATTACGATGAAGGAAGATCAGAATGATAGTAGATCTTAGTGCCAGATGATGGTAGATCTAAGTGTGAGGAGAGACTGCAAACCAAAAGCGGTAGATGAAACAAACACTCTCTCAGTTAAGGAGATTTATATGGGACTTGTAGTCAGTTCTACTAAACCCTAGCTAGGTCAGAATTGAAACTTGAGCCCATTTGGCCCGATATCAGATACCGGGTTGGTGCTCTGTTGAACCGAATATGACATGGAAAATGAAACTTTGGTGTTACGTAGATGTAAAATGCAAGGGATGTTGCTTAATGTTGTTAAAAATATGTTATTGATGCTTCGGATTTAGAAAGTTCATATTAGATGTATTAAAATTCTTTAGAAACAAAATCTACGCCATCATTTTTTGTTCTCAAGTCTCAACCGTATTTTTGGGGTCGTCCATAGCTATGCTATTACAAATGTCGTTGCTTCCCTTAAAAGGGTACATGGTATTAAAGATGAACCTGTTAATTCATAGAGCTTTGAGTTTTGATATGGAGCTATCAGTTTCTATAGACCAGACACATCTAAGTGGGATTTAAATTGAATAGACCTATGAGACACATTGACAGGGACTTAATATATTGAAGTAAAAAAAGTAGTGCAATGTTATGTGATGCAATCTCTCCCTTATAAAGCACTAGATCTTAACCCGTGCCGTAACGGCACGGGATGTTTTGTCTCTAATACGATATTGTTCACATTTTTCTTGCTTCATTTTATTCGTGAGTAATTATTTTGATATTCAAATAGGTTTTGGGAAACAAAATGGGTTACCTGATCTTTTTATTTTTTTACTTAAGCATGTTATTCCAATTTATTATCTGGACAGAGTAATAATGTTGTGCCAACATGAAAATAAAATAAAAAAATACAGTAAATAAAATTTTTCCCTATTTATTGTTCCATCATACCATAATTTCAAACTTCAAAAAGAATATTTCATCTAACAGTACATATACCTAAACTGCCAATCCAACTCCATGATGTTTATGAATACTTTTGTTCGAAATTATTGATAACTAAGGCTCTAAGGAGTGAAGCAAAAACCCATAATATTTTCCCTACTATAGATAAACACTATTTATTTATTTTTTGCAAAATGTGAGAGTTATAAAAATGAAGAACCCTTGGCTATTGGAAGGCTGAGATATACACATGTGAGTTGAAAAAATAAACTTATAATAGTAAATCAAAACATGTGTAAGATTCTTTCTCAATCATATTGATAACATAATATTGAAGAAATTCGTGGATAAAAAGATTTCACACCAACTATGCTAAGTAGTGCATGAATGATGTTCTCACATCTAGTGTTACTCAAGTAATTTGGAGTTTTAAAGAGCATAGTCATATTGATATTTGTATCTACATAAATTCAACTAACCTTCCGAAGAAAAATTATTAGTTTCAAGGTAGAGTCGACACCTCGCCTTCAATGTATACAACACACATTGGGTTTAATCGTCCTTGAGATTAAACAAATACCCCAATATTAGTCAAATAGTGTCTACAAATACGGGATCGAAACAATGTGATAACGGGAAAAATGAGAGACTAACATCAGTTCTACAAAGAAAATACCCTATATGTATCAAAGTTTGTTAACCAAACATGTATTCAAATTAAAAAGTCATCAACTTAACACAAAAATATAAAAGAACCCAAGTTAAATCAATACTTGCATAAACAAAACTTATAAGAGAATTTTATAATTATTAAATACCTTTAAAATCACTATTAGAGATTTAATTGCATGCCCCGCAAATGGTAGGAGGAAATCACCAGATTAATTTGTAGAAATTTCACTTGGATATGTAGCAATTCAGAGAAGTTTACACTGGTGGTGATGCGTTCCATCTAAGTGTTGTTCGATTGATTATTTTTTTTAGAAGGTTTCGGTTTTCATTGGACAAACCGAGAGGGAGCGTTTCATTATATTCATTATCATTCAGAAATCCAAGACCAACTCGCCCTATGCTTACGGGATCTCAATACAACCTTAGATTTATCTATTGGACGGAGAAACCTTGATACTAAATATGTAGTTTTTAGTGTTATTTATTATATAACGTGACATCCAAATGTTTTCTTCTTCTTCTTAATTTTCATGTATTTTAACCGAGTTTATATTAGCATTTAGACGATCAACCACATTTCTAATTTATAGTGTTATCCTTTTGTAGCAGCACATAATTAACATAGTCAATTACTACTCATCAAAACCGGCCAGTACCACAAACCACCAGATATTACTTCTTTCTCCACCACCACCATTTTCCATCCCTCGTAGAATATTGGGCGCACTTATAACTTTTAATCCCACACGTCATGTATAAAGTTTAAATTTAACAAACTTAGGTCGTCAATTAATTTATTCAACTATATGTTTTTGTTAATACTTGAAAATCATGCGTACGAACTAGGTTACCAAAGATAGCAGTGGCACCAAAAACAACCATTTTGTCTTATATGATTTGGTATCATCCCAAAAGTATTTTTTATCCGCCTTTTTTGATCGTGTCAAAAAAAACCAACTATACTTTTCACAATACAATGTTACCCATCATGTAAAAAAATTTATTATTTTTGATTCAAAAAGAAAAAACTAATACCACCGCCATTAAAACCATCCAGCGCCACTATTTCTTCCACCAAAACTAATGTTACCGCCTCCACCACTTTGTAACACATTCCACCGCTTCCACCACTTACTTCTTCCTCTACTACCACCACCACCACTAATATCTATTGAAATAATTTTTGTCAAAATTATTACTTATTTATGGAGATATGTATAATATTAATTAAGGGATATTTATGATGTAAAATTAATAAATCATTTATCATGAGAAATTAATGTTTCCTAAATTAATAAAACACTTATACTAATTAATATTTAAGTTGAACAAACCATAACCATAGATTTATCTTCTCTCTAGACAAATCACTTATACTAATTAATAAAATACTTATACTAATTAATATTTAAGTTGAACAAACAACCACTTTGTTGATTTATCTTTTTATCAATTCCAACCAAGGTGGAACAATGGTTAGAGGCCACTCTTATGACACAATAGGTCATGAGTTCGAACCTCCATGTTATAATTTTTAAAATTCAATATCTTGACTTGAGTATTCATTTTTAATTCATAATATTGGAATGAACACCACGTGTGCGACTTGTAGGGTGTGGCACGGAGGATCACAGCCTTTGATTTATCTTTGCCAAGGATAAATCCTGACCACCACTCATATAGGCAAAGTTAGCCTTGGTGCACGTGCGGGTTATGGGTGTGGTCTGCACAACCACGACCGTAGATTTATCTTTGCCCAGAATAAATCCTGGCCACCACTCAGAAACAAACTGTGCTTTATATTGTAGATAGCATGGACAACTTAGCCTAGACAAAGAGCGGTCAGGATGCATTCTGGGGAAAGCTAAATCTATGGTTGTGGTTGTTTACATCATTATTGTATCATTAATTTCGTAGAATAAATACTTAATTAATCTCATATCATAAATGTCTTATAATTATCTTAATAAATATACTTTTATTAAATAAATATAATAAATTTGTTAATTAAGAAAAATAATAACTTTAAAAATTCTTCTTAACCAATTTCATTTTTATATTAAATAAATAATAATTATATTAATAATTATATCAATAGAAATTAGGGATAACCAGGGTGGTGTTTGAGAATGGTGATGCATGGAGCCGGTGACGATAGTGATGGTGGTGGAAAAGGTAGTGGTAATGAGTCGTTCTGGTAGCGGTGGTGCAGGTTCAGTGCCGTAGTGAAAAAATGTTTATTGTATGTCGTTGGAACAAAAATAACATTCTTACGGAAGTTATGGTTGATTTTTTCAGTAGGTCTCACTACATGCTTCACTCGGGGGTTTCTTCGAGACACATAATTCGGCCAACCTATGTAAGAAACATAATAAGTAAAAAATATGAAAAACAATTATCAGGTTATATAAAGCCAACAAAAAAAGGGTTAAAATTGACATAATCTTTCTAACTTATTATGGACAATTGCCATTTTTATTCTTGCACTAGATGCATCTAAGGTTGTAAGTGTTTCTCATAACTGATGATTAAAAATATATCTAACGTCTAAAATTTAATTAACAGATTACTAATTTTTCATTTATCTTGCATAATAACCATTATATTAATTTTCCATAGTAGACCTTGCATCAAAAACGATAATAATTAAATTATTTTATTAACAAATATTTTTATTAAATAATGATATTAAATATAATTCGATTAACTAATGTCTAAATTGACCAACATTTATTAAGTGGATCACAATGGTGTAAAGGAAAAAACGTTGTCGTGTGGTTGGAAATGGTGATGGAAGCTATTTCAGTAACAACAAAAATGGTGGATGGTGTTTTTGTAGTCGTAAGTATTGGTGACCAAATTAATTGCACTAGTGAGTAATTTCGCATCGTCTCACATATTTCTCTTATTAAATGGCTGAATGTTATTTTTGTTCAATAATAATGGATAACATAGTCTATTGGCATTAGGTCAAGTGGTTAACCATTTGACTACTAGCTATATTTTTAAGCAGCAAATAACCTCACATTTAGAAGATCAATGTCGTAGATTGTCTAACGATTTTGAAGAATTGGAGATATATATTTTCTGAGTCGAATGGGTTGACATTTGAAATGGTCAACGTTTTAGAATACAATGACTTGGATAAATGAATTAGTATTTATTTATGTTATTCGGATTGTAAAAACATAAAATGTAAAATGTCTTGTAGAGTCCATTCTGAGTTTTAATCTTTTTGGACCATTTTTAAAGGAGACAAAATCAACAAGAATCTTGACATTGTTAATACGTACACAATAATTTACGGGACGAATGAGTTCGAGTGTTTTAAATTTTTTTAACCTACATAGTTCCAGTATGTTTGGTTTTACGTGGTCACTAAAATAAGGGAGATGCACAAGGGAAATACCGGTTCAAATGATTGATAATATTTTTTTTTTGTCTTTGCAAACTATAAAAAATATCAAATATCGTTGGTTTTTTGTGGAAGAGTATGTGAAAAATAATTCTGACAGGGTACGGCTCAGGAAGAGACATTATTTGGGAGAATGTCAAACTATCAAACATACCGGAAGGAATCATATATGAATACATGATAAAAGATTAGTGGACTGAAGAATAAAAATATCTATTGATTTTCCCTTCACTTTATAATGACAAGTAAACTCCATAATTAATAAAAATACTAAATTTAATATCCAGATGAAAATTATGCATGTGCCGTTTCGGCACGGGTTAAGAGCTAGTAATCTATAATATACAACAAAATGATTTGTCTTTTTATTTTTACTTTGGAATTGGCTTCCGCTTTTGGTATCCTAACATGCCCTAAGTGGAGTGGAAATGAAAAGGCTAGGATTTGCTTCTTTAAAACGGGAAGCAATGGTGTGTGTATTGCCTTGGGTAGATGAAAATTTAGGAAATAAATTAAAGCATTAAGTGTGTGGGTTGTTGAATACAGCCTCTGCTTCCGCGTTAAAATTACATTGTTTTATTTTCTTGGTCGTATTAGTGGAGACGGTGATATGGACAATGATAAGCCGCTGTTTGACATGCTGGTCTCACTCTCACAGTCACAGGCTATTTCCCTTCTTTTGCTTAATTCCTAAGAAGATAGTGCATATTACTAGCAGGCTTGCAGCCCTCAATTTTCCTTCTATTCTTACTTAATCTTTTATTCATTTTTTTTTTTTTTTTGGCGTAAAATTTAGAGAGTAAGCTTGGAAAATTTTACTGTCCAAGTTAAGTCGACAAGATCACCCAGATGATGATGAAGGCAACATAGACAAACAAGTGAAGACGTAGCCTCATCATTTCGGCCATTTTTAGTCATGATATGCGTAGAATGTGAAGTATAAGGAAGTCACTCATTAAAAAAACTAAACATTACCCAAAAAAAAAAAATGAAACCAACCACAGCCAAAAGCATAATACAACAACATCCAAGATAGATTAAAATACATGAAGATGGAACGAAAATACAATATTTCTAAATAGGAACGAAAATACAATATTTCTAAAGAGCGGCGTTAAGTTTAAATGAAAATAGGGTTTAAACGAAGATAGGTATCTTTTGAGAAGCAAATAGAATTGCAAATGGAGTCCACTTTTTGCAACCATACAACCCATATTAGAAAACAAACCATGGATGCAAATAAATTAGTTACAGATTACTCATACTCAATAAACACTAGCAAACTAAAATGTATTAAAAATACAAAATTAAATCTTCAAAACCCAGATCTATAGTAGCATTTTATGGTACAAGAGGCTTTCAATTAAAAACTCTCCTCGCTCAATTGAAATCCACCGATTAAGCTGTTAAAATTTTTTTTCTGCCAACTACCAACTGATAGTGGTAAAATACCCAGAAGGAGAAACCAACAATTAGTTTTTCCAGACCGAGACCAGATAAAAGAGAATCTAAAAAAAATGGTAAAAGTTGACTTATCAAAGATCATAGTTTTTAGAGAGGAAAAATCATTGTGTGGGGAAGTTGTTGTCGATGATAATGTATTTGATGTTTCTGTTTCCATTGATGGATCGTGAACAAGAAGAACATTGAGGGTTTGCTGCTGTTGATTTTTAGGGTTAGGTTTTGGAATGTTTTTCTTTAGGCAGCTATACATATAAGGTTTAGAGATGGATCTAGCCCCTTCAAATTAGGGTTAAATTGTAATCGTTGATATGTTTCAGAAATCTAACGGCTTACCCGACTTTTATGACTGACAGTAATTGCTAAATTATTTGACTCGTGGGAAATTTTCAGGGCACATCTTTAACTCCAATTTATGGTCTCATATCAAAGGGAATACCTGCAAGAGCACCCAAGATTATCATGATTATATGGCCAACAAGCATTTCTGAATTCCAAAGAGTTCTGGCGCAAGCAAGTTCTTGTCTGGGGACTATGAAGTAGAATATGTTCAATATGCTGCTAGTAATGTTGCCATTTCACAACACGATTTATGGGAAAAGTCGTATTCCCAATTTTTCGTATGAGGGAATAAAATGTGTAAGAATGGCACTACTGACAAGTTATTCAACAGCTTGGTATACAATCTCGTGACTTAATATCTAAATTGTGATCCAGAATCAGTATTGCAACCGGTCTACCATGGTAGTTGTGAATCTAATTCATCAACCATAATATCCTAATTTGATTGGGGGCCAAAACTTTTAATTGGGGGCCAACAAATTTTATTTGCACCCCAAAATTATCAGGGGCCTATTAATCAGACTACGAAAATACTATTTTACCCTTACCTAAAGCTAAACATTAAAAATCAGTTAACCTTAATTAGAAACCTTAATTAGGCTTCTCATCTTCATCTTCCTCTCCTCCCCGTTCTCTTCTCCACCACCACCATTAACGACTATTTTGAAGAAATTTTTTTTCTTCAACCGATTCATCGCGTAATCGTCGCCAAAAATCAAAACCCAAGAAAGCTATGTCTCCAATTAGAAGGTATATGAACTTAAACCCACCTTGTATTCGTTAGTATCGTAATTTCAGTGTAAGAGTCGTTAGTATCAAAATGAAAACCCCTAACGACTCTTCATTTGCATGCAGATTCTATGAAAAATCGTTAGTGTATTAGGATGATGATGACGACCCTAATTCTGCTACTTCAACATTTTTTGCCCTAGAATAGAGTCGCACCGTATTAGGTTGAAAATGACGACCTGCGTTTTGACGACCCTTTGTTATTGGTTAACGACTCTAGGTGAACATTATAAATAGTTGGTTAGGGTCGTCAGTATATCAGAATATCCCTATGACGACTCAAACACACAAAAACTTGCATTTTTATACAGAGAGTTTGGATTTGAGAGTCGTCTGGGTATTAAACGAATCAACTAACGACTCTAGGTGAACAATATAAACAATCGTCATGGTTTAACACACCACCTTGACGATTTTTCATCACCATTAAAAGTTGCAGGTTAGAGTCGTCGCCATGTGTGTCAACAGTATGACGACTCTTTAGGGTCGTTGGCGTATACAACACCCGACTATAACGACCCTCACTCTGAGTAGTTCCAAAGTGACCATGAATCGACCACTTGGAGCACCATTCAGACAATTTGAAGAGTATACGAAGTTTATCTTATTGTTTTGAGCTCCGGGTTCTTCATTTTGAGGATTGGTTCCTTCATTTTGAGCAGTAGGATCTTCATTTCCACCATTTTTCATGGCTTCCTCCATTAACATCTCTTCATCAAACATCCAATCCATAGGATTAGTTGATACAATCTTACCATCAACACAATCATGGTTGTTGTTTGAACCTTCGAAAACCTCTTTCCCTCCACTTGAATCACTCATTTCTAAAAACCCTAGTTTTTCCTCTCAAAACTCCTCTTCTTCTTCTCAAAACATAAAACCCAAAAAAAAAAAAAAAATCCCAAAAATTTAATCCCAAATCTGATTTTTATGTAAACACAATTATCACACTAATCAACTTCATTAATTCTTAATACTAATCACTTAGGGCATTTTAGCCATTTAGAAAATATTTTTTAAGGGGTGACCCAAATTAGGATTGGGTAACCTTTTTTGTCCACTAGTGCAAGGCCCCCAATTAAAAGTTTTGGCCCCCAATCAAATTAGGCATAATATGTCTTGTCATAATTTGTCATCGGAACCAAAATGTAGCCTGTTCAAGACACAAAATCTTTAGAATGACCCAAAATTCGGCAGCCCCAGCTCCCCTGACACTAGTGGTGTAAACAAATTTAGCCTGTTTACCCTACTATTTAAATGTGCGCTAGGGTTAGTTGTTCTCACTTCTCGGTCTTACCCTTCTCTTCTTCACGCCGCCTCAAATACAACCAAAGCAAGCTATGGCTTCCGATGTAGATGATCAACAACAGAATACTCGTCGTAAGCGTAAGCATAACGATTTCTCCTCTCAGATATATTTTATCAACCTGCACCAAGCTTGAAGTTTGTATTATGCAGGCTATGTACTAGATGAATCCAACATAGAGTAAGAATAAATGGGGTTTGCTGATGAAGAATACAGGCTCATAATCTCTATTGCTGATTTGTTATGTGATGAAGAACAAATGGGTCTCGTTCTACTGATGAAGAATTATAATAAATAGTTGTAATTTCATACATCTTTGAAAAATTTATGAATTTAGGCTAATTTTTTTTGTTTTCTGTCTGAAATTAGTTTTGATGGAGCTAATTAGTAAAATTTGTGTTTGGTATACTGTGTTTATTTCTAGTTTGTACGTTAGCTCCGTTCTTGTAAGCTGATATCAACTCATCAATACACAAGTCGCTAACATCCAGTCTTATGCAAGCTTGTAGCAAATTGAAGGCCATTACGAGTGATCAAGGCTTCACATGGACAAGCTAGGCCATTAGTTTTGATGGAGCCGAGTCTATAGACCACATTCAAAATAGCATCATGGGAAGTCTTAAAATCTGAAGCTATTAAAATCAAAGAAACAACTTGCAATCACTGCTACTGATAAATGGTGGGCGCAAAATTTCTCAAGGATGGAGTGAAGACTGATAGAGAGACACATTTGCTGTAATATCCTAAGTTGATGTTATTGTCACGTATCATCGGGCCGTGTTGCTTGTGAGTTACAAGTGATTTTTATGTAATGCATTGACAAGGTTATTCTGTAATTAGAATTTTATCAGGGCCGTTCCTAATAAACTTTTGCCCCGAAGCGAAGAATATTTTTCTGCCCCCATAAATTTTTTTTTTTTTTTGCACAGACTCTATAGTAAAAGATGATTCTTTTGTGATGTCAACGGAGAATCGAAAACTTATAAAGTTTGTTGAAATGTCCGCATCCTTCGCGTATTCTTCTTAGACACAAAATCTCCAATAGTAAACTTAAAATCTACTTGTTCATTCTATGGCTATTTCAATAGCTTTCATAACACAAAATTGGTTAAAAAGACCAAAATCAATAATTCTTGGGTGGAAAAGACATTTAAATTTTGATAATGTTTAAATGGACAAAAATATAAAAATAGCCAGGATGCAACCAGTTTCATCCTACCCATTTTCAAATTCTTTTTCTTATTTTTAATTTACATCAGGATGCATCCAGTTTCATCCTCGCTATTTTTTAAGTTTAAGCCAGAATGAATCCAGTTTCATCATTGTTATTTTTTTGTGTCCATTTCACCCATAATAATTTTTACTCGTCCATTTGAACCATGTTTTAAAATTTTTTGGACAAATGACCCATTTTCCGCTTTCATAACCAAGTCATTCAATCTTTTTTGTAACATTGAAGACAAAAGATAATACTTGATTAATTTTGGTTTGGAGAAGCTTCTTTCAGCGGCGGCCACAGTAACTTGCGGTGAGCAAAATGCTATGAGAAAACGGTAACTTGGACGGTAACCAAATGCCACGAGAAAATTAGTCTATGTAAACAGGTAATAACATGCAACAGGTTATAATGACATGCCTAATAGATACTTATTATGCTATCCGAAAAAACGAATAGGTAGAAAAAAAAATTAGATGATCAAGTTTAGAGTGATACACATTAGCATTCAATCAATTAACTTCTAGACTACATCTCTAGTTATAGAATCTATAATCCATACATTCAAAGAAATTTAAAACTTTGATTCCCTAGAATACCAACTGTTGATGGTGGTTTTTAGACAAGGAGTAAAATCGTAAAACCCAATGACCTAGTGTTACCCGCAACACATTAAATAAGAGCATTTAACTCAGGTGTAAATAATTAATAGGGGTATTTTTTCAAAATACCAGATTAGGGTTTTCAACACAGAAGCCTAATTCCAAAACTAGGCTTGCAAGACTTGCAACTAGGTCAACATGGCAGCACATGCCATTGGCACATGCCAAAACGTGTCGCAAGCCATATTTCCGAGCCGCTATGCCTTTGGCCCACGCCCAACATAGCGCCCTAGGTTTGCAAGACTTGCAACTAGGTCAACATGGCCGCATGTGCCATTGGCACATGCCAACACATGCCGCAAGCCATATTTCCAAGCCGCACCCTGCGCACCATGGCAACAACGCCAAATTCGAAGCCGCTATGCCTTGGGCCCACGCCCAACATAGCGCCCTAGGTTTGCAAGACTTGCAACTAGGTCAACATGGCCGCACGTGCCATTGGCACATGCCAACACGTGCCGCAAGCCATATTTCTAAGCCGCTATGCCTTTGGCCCACGCTAAACATAGCGCCCTAGGCTTGCAAGACTTGCAACTAGGTCAACATGGCCGCACGTGCCATTGGCACATGCCAACACGTGTCGCAAGCCGTACTTCAAGCCGCTATGCCTTTGGCCCACGCCAAACATAGCGCCCTAGGCTTGCAAAACATGCAACTAGGTCAACATGGCCGTACGCGCCAATGGCACATGCCAACATGCTCGCTAGCTAGCTAGTTTCCCTAGCGAAATCACGGCCCTAACGGCCACGCATGCCATTGGCACATGCCAACATGCTCGCTAGCTAGTTTCCCTAGCAAAATCACGGCCCTAACGGCCACGCATGCCATTGGCACATGCCAACATGCTCGCTAGCTAGTTTCCCTATCAAGGTCACGGCCCTAACGGCCATGCATGCCATTGGCACATGCCAACATGCTCGCTAGCTAGTTTCCCTAGCAAAATCACGGCCCTAACGGCCACGCATGCCATTGGCACATGCCAACATGCTCGCTAGCTAGTTTCCCTAGCAAAATCACGGCCCTAACGGCCACGCATGCCATCGGGCACATGCCAACATGCTCGCTAGCTAGTTTCCCTATCAAGGTCACGGCCCTAACGGCCATGCATGCCATTGGCACATGCCAACATGCTCGCTAGCTAGTTTCCTAGCAAAATCACGGCCCTAACGGCCACGCATGCCATTGGCACATGCCAACATGCTCGCTAGCTAGTTTCCCTATCAAGGTCACGGCCCTAACGGCCATGCATGCCATTGGCACATGCCAACATGCTCGCTAGCTAGTTTCCCTAGCAAAATCACGTCCCTAACGGCCACGCATGCCATTGGCACATGCCAACATGCTCGCTAGCTAGTTTACCTATCAAGGTCACGGCCCTAATGGCCACGCATGCCATTGGCACATGCCAAGCACACACGCTGGTAGCCTAACTTGCAAACCGTGCAACCTACCACCAAGGCATTCCGCACATGCCATTGGCACATGCCAAACGCACACGCTGGTAGCCTAACTTGCAAACCGTGTAACCTACCACCAAGGCATTCCGTACATGCCATTGGCACATGCCAAACGCACACGCTGGTAGCCAAAACTTGCAAACCGTGCAACCTACCACCAAGACATTCCGCACATGCCATTGGCACATGCCATTGGCACATGCCACACGCGCCACTAGCAGCGCCACTGGCACTCAAGATGCAACCAACACTCGAGACATCAACACAAACCGGGGATGCTTCTTTAGGGTTTTGGTTTGGCGGTCACAAAGATGCGCGTACACTACGCTCACATTAAGAAAGCGTGAAAAGGAATAAAGCGGTCAAATAAAAGAGGAAATAATGGTGAAAAACGTTTTCACCCATTAAACCATGCGGTTACCACCTCCTCCCATTATTTCACCCTTTACTCTCTTCCTTCATGAGGCCAGGGTACGTTTCAATCTCGACTTGTATAAATAGGTCTTACCTATTTCCACCGGACAACAAGTCTCGGTTAGAGAAATATACTACACTGACACTCTCATAAAGGCAACTTTGCAAGCTCTCTCGAAAGCTTCCATCTCTTGCAAGCTTCCTAAGCTTTCACTTTCTGATACAAGTCGAGATACTACTCTCCTCAACACCTTTCTTTGCTTCCCTCCCCAAATCAACCCTTCTCCTCCACTTTGTGACCGAAGCAAGTCCGGGAACGGCCATTTCTTGGTTTAGGCCGGACTTGTACAGATCGATCTCTCGAACCTATAAAGTGCTCACGTGCGGCATATTTGTTTAGGGTTTGAATCGGTTTCTCACTCATCCACCGAAATTACCGAAATCGGCAGAAACGATTTTCACCCATAAACAATTGGCGACCACAGCGGGGGAGGATTGATCTATCGGCTATAATGTCGATTGTCGATCTCGTTTTCGACCCGGATGTCAAGATGGTAGGGGAAGGCAACTCGATCCGACTCAACTACCCGGGCGACTCGGTTACCGGTTGCAAAAAACTACGCGAGAAAAGCGGGGACTCGTTGAAGATGCCACCGGCGATTGGGGACTTGCGACTCGGTCCGACTCAATCGCCGAAAACCCGGTTATCGGTTGTTAAAACTACACCGGAAAAGCTGGGACTCGTGAAGACGCTACCAAAGAATTGGGGACTAATCAGCGATGCTACCAAAGAAAGCCGCCTTGCTACAAAGCAAAGCCGCCTTTTAATTGGAAGGAGGCGTGTTTGCAAGTGAGTAAATTTAGATTGGGCAAGATATACGATCTGTTTTTTAGGTTCTTAATAAAACAGCCATACTATTGCGTCTTGTGCCTATTGCTAGCACACACTTTCATAAAAGCAATATTCCTTTCCCAAAACATAACCAGAGTTATATTATCAAAACCATTCATCCCAAATAATCCAACACCCTAAAAAGCTACCGGCTATCTATCAAAGGTTAAGTTTTGAACCAGACATCCAATATGTCTTTCAAAAAAAAAAAAAAAAAATAACCTAAATGAAAGTTTAACAGAGAAACGTTCAAGGAAAATCGTCCAACAGAAGTCTGCTCTTCTTGGAGAAAGTCAGCTTTGCGTCTTCAAGAGCCGCGCTTCATAGTCAACATCTTGGAAAGCTTTTCGAGTTCCATCTCCGTCGGGCGATCTCCTCGGCGGAAAGGCTTTCGATTCATCGCATCTTTCAACTTTTGGATCTCAAAGCAAGGCCTTCGACAAACCACGAAGTGTTGAACTCCTTTTCCACGCACATGTCGCGATGGTGCTCCCGATCGGCAATAACGTCTTGAGAAACGGTGTGACCGGTCACCTCACGCATATCCTCGATGGAAGACAAAGCCTCTTCCACACGCTTAACCAGTAGCGAATCGACTAGTGACTTTCTTGGTTGTAGCCATATGTCCGTGCTTCTCCCAGTTTTTTTGGTGTACAACGCCTCATGCTTAGCCAAGCACGCTAAAACCGCCAACCAAAGACATGACCCGGATAAGGAACCAAGTACGGGGATCAAAAATGGCGCCTGCAAGTGGCCTCACGACTCGCAAAGGATTTTCTTCCATGTCTACGGCAACAACCATCAGAGAATCATCCACCGTCTGAACCACATTTGTGCCAGGCAATTGGCTAACTCCCATCTCCAAGTCACCGGCGGTGGTCACCAAAGGAAAGTTTTCGTGTGACTCCATCCCAGAATCATCCTCCGAACCGGATTCCTCCTGCAAACTTGAGTTAGACGTTTTTCAAAAGAAGAAACAAAAGAAGAAGAAAGAAAGAAACGCGAAACTCACCGAACCGCTTCCCGAAGAAGAACCAGTGCTGCCAGAGGAATCACTCTCGCTTGTTGAACTTTCTTCTTTCTTTGACTCATCACCGCTATGAGTAGGCTCAGTGCCGCCGGAATTTCTTGAAGAAACTGCCGTCTCCTGGCAACGTGCAAGGGCAGCGAAAGCGTTAACACTACCGAAGCCCCCCAAGGAAACAAGACACATACTCTCGGCCGAAATTTACGTGTGTTTTGAGACAAACCCATGAAGAGGCGACACATACCCGGTTATTGGAAGAACCGAAAGATACAAGAGCCGTGGGAGGATCTTGTGAAACCGTCCGGAACCCGCCAAAGACGATTCTTCGTTCTCCGATTTCCTTGGCCCGGGGGCTTCCGAATTGCTAGGCAACTTTCGCTTGGGATCTCTCAACATTGGATACTCCTTCAGAACTGCTAGAGAAGGTTTGCAACGAACGTTTTCCACCGCATTATTCATAAAATCGCGGATCATAGTAAACTCGTCGCACCAAAACTCATTATATCCGAAGGTCGTCGAAGTTACTCTTCCCATCTGAAAAAAGGAAAGACGGATACCGGCTTAAGGACACTGGCGTCAAGGGCGACACGCAACGAATCCTTAGGGATCACCGGCCGGTAAACGAGAGGCACCCCTTGATCGAAACCCATGTGACGAGCAGCACGGTCAATATTGTAAGCAGCTATCCGGAAAGACCCCACGAAGAAAGACGGCATATATTAGGGCAAGCGGCTTTGAATGAACAAGGTTTTCACCAACGCTCAAATCGTCATCGAAGACAAAGACATGAGCGGAGCGAAGCAAAAGTGCCAATTTGAGTCACTGAATTATGGGTAGCCCCCATGGACGAAAATTAATTTCATGCAACTTATCAAGAAAACTAACCAAGCTCACGCCAACTCTTGGACGCCTGTTCACCCATCGAAGAATTCGGGAGCCACCCCAACTCACGGGAAGCGAAGGCAACGGTTTCGGAGCATACTTCTCAAAGTGCTCCCATAGCCGGACTTGCGAAAAGCAACGTGCACATATGAATCCACTTTCATGAAACCATTCGAAACTCGCATGTTCGCAACTAGGTGATCCAGGATGCACATACG
Organism: Papaver armeniacum; assembly: GCA_023531295.1. NCBI lineage: Eukaryota > Viridiplantae > Streptophyta > Magnoliopsida > Ranunculales > Papaveraceae > Papaver > Papaver armeniacum. The sequence continues at coordinate 79,082 of JAJJWW010005243.1, forward strand.
GGGAACCAAGGAACTGACTTGCCAATGGGAAGAACTTCACCCTTTGCCAATTTCGGCAATCGCCAACAACTCGGTCTTATTCCCTTCTTGCGTAACCGTCATCAAAAATGTCTCTAGACAACGAGAGAGCCAAAAATGCTGCGACATGAAGATCACCGCTTTCTGTTCAGTGGTCCAACTCGTCAGGAAACCATCGAGATATCCACCAACCGTAAGGGCACCTTTCATCCTCTTAAAGGCGAGTCCTTCGACTTCGCAATGGAGTCTTTCCGAGCGAAATCCCCCAACTTAGCGGCCAGGTCATCCCGCATCTTCGCCTCACTTTCAGATAATTGGATTCTAAGATTCCCAGTTACCGGAAGATTCAGCAAGAGAGCCACACTCTCCAAGGAGAAAGTGATAGGTGTAGAATACACCGTATTTTCTATATAGAGTTTATGCTTTCTTTGCTATTTTTCGTGCGAATTATGTACTTTACGCGTGCTTTTGAGTTTTATAGGTGCAATGGAGTCACACGAAGGAAAAGAAGGAGAAGCAACCCAATTCGAGCAAGAAGGGCGGAAGCGTCATTTCATATGCATGTGCTATCGAGAGCACAATAGAGGATGAGGGGTTGTCATTTTCGGTGGCCCGTATCGATTCTCGGGGGTGCCTTAAATCATCATGGATAACCCCTTATCCACGTTGCCTGGGTGGCTATATCCAGCCTCAATTCTTACACGATCTAGAAATCAGAGAAGAGAGTTTTCTCTCTCGATTTTATTTTTCACCTGAATTAAAGATGAGAGGAGGCGGCACCTGAGAGGAGGAGATCGATGGGGAAATCGTTGAAGAGGATCTGTTTTTCGATCCGTGAGAATAGAAAAGCAGCCATGTGCGCTAAACCGTGAGGAATCGATGATGGTTTTGGGGTTGAGATTCCAGTGATTGAGGTGGTGTTAAAGGCGTTGGGGAAAGTCGGTGAAGTTGTTGATGTATCGGTAGATTAATTGAGCACGGTGGAAGAAATGGATTCATTTTAAGATGGGTTCGTGGTTGTTTGATTTAGGGTTCATTTTGTTGGTCGGTGAAGGAGAAAGGGTTCTTGTGTATTTTGAGTTGAATTTCTTTGGTTATCCTGAATAATGGAATGAAGGCAACTGTGGTGTTGTTGTTGGCCCAAGGAAAGATTGCGGTGGTGCACTAAGGTCGAGCTTAAGACAGAGAAATGGCGGAGATGTGTTGAATGGGTTACAAGTGATGGCAGGATGAAAAGGGGCATGAACTGTGCAAAGTTTGATAAGTTCTGGTGGCATTTTGAAGGTGGAATGGCTTTGCAGACTTGGGGAGGCTTTAAGGTTGGATTTCTGGTGCTGATCTTGAGATAGAGAAGCAATGGCAGTGTTGTGTTGTTTTCCGGGGAGGAGATGGAATTGTTGAGGCTGGTCGAAGGCTAATGACAGTGGTGCAAGCAGATTGACCGAAAGCTGCAGATGGATTGCAAGACCCGGATGAACCGTGGTTGATGGCCGTGTGTCGCATACAGAGTTGGGGCTATGAAGTGGTTATGGTATTCGAGAATGATGGGATTTGAGGAAGGAGATGGCAGGCTTGAGTTGGTAGTGAGCTGGCGATGCAAAGTGGTGATTTGCGGGTTTGAATTGTGGTGGTTTGTGAATGAACCTGAGGTTGCGGGTTATAGAGCCGTAGGTTTACTGAGGGGAAGGATAAAGTCCGGAGCCGAGTAATGGGCCCGGATGATGGTGGTGCAACTATGGCTGGGTTCTACACTTGGAATTGGCCCGAGCCGAGCTTGCTTTGGAATGTATGAGCAGCGGGTCGATTTCAAGTTGTGATATGAGATGAGCCAGAAGAATTAAAGCCAGACTTGAGTTGCAATGTGCAATGAAGAAAGTGAGCTGCAGGATATGGGAGGACTGAAATGGCTAGGCAGAGAGGAGTTGAGAAGCTGGCAAAGGCAATGCTGGAGATTGTGTTGATTACAGGGGAGGTTGGCTTGTGATGTTGAACTCGGGAAGATGATATTGTAGTGTCATGGCAAGTGGCTTGGTGTTGGTGGTGGTCTTGAGCTAAGAAGAAGGGAAGCAAGCAATGAAGAGTGGCTCGGGGCATTGCAGTCTGCGAGGAATAGTGAGATGAATGAGTGCTGCTGGGTTGTTGAGTTGCAGACTAGCAAGAGGAGTTATAGCCATCTTGGCTGATTTAGTGCAATGATTGCACAGCAGAGGTCAGGCCTGGCAACTAGCCTGTGCAAAATGGCCTAGGCTCCGGCTCGGCTAGTCGGCCCAACTTACTCACCCGATCCACCCGAGCCGACTCGTTCCGACTCAAAGCATTGACCGACCGATCCAACCCGGTTTGACCCGTTGACCGGTGACCGGCGGACTTTGCTTGGCCACCGAGCCGATTTCCGCGACTCTCCCCGCCGATTTTCCGCCACAATACCGTGATTCCGGCGACCGTTTTCGGGGCGTATTTTCTACACGGGTTTCTCATTCTTGTGGGCTTGGTGGACTCTCACCTAATGGACTTTGAAGACTTGACCTAATTTTGGAAGGAGAGAAAGGCTATAAAAGGGAGGTTTTCTACAACACATAGGAGATTATCTTTTTTGGGAATTCTTTTGGAGAGCCACTTTTGTTTACGCTTCTAGGGTTTGGTTTTGTTCTTCTTCTTCCTTGTTTTATTATTGAATATTGATGATGATGAACTCCATAGCTATGAGTAGCTAAACTTATTATTGGTTATGGGATAAAAGTTGATTTCTCAACATGCTTTTGATTCAATGAATTAGTTTTGTCTCAAGTAATTATTGTTTGTGATTCACAATTAATAGTGTTATAAGATTTGAAAACTTGTTAGGTTGAGTCGGAATCAATCCGATTTGTGTTCATCTCTAGAGCTATATTAGGGTTTTCAATACGAAAAAGTTGTTTATCCCCGATTCTAAGTAGCATAATTGTGGTTAGTGCTTGTAGTGATACATCCTATTAGTCACAAGTGAATCATAACTTTTGTTAAAACGTCTAGTGCTTTTACACATTCGTTTGCATTGATGAGTCTTATTCCATAAAACTTAATGCTCTTAGGGAGTTAAACTTAATTGTGCTTTTACACTTTAGGTTGCTTTCGACGAAGAATTCACATATGCATCTTTTAATGTGGTTGTGATGAAAACAGTGGAATTAACGGGTTATACTTGCGATCAAGATATCCTAGGACTTTTAATAAATACGAGATTAAAATACCAATTCTAATCATTGATGAAATACATGTTTGTGAATGATACTATCCCTTGACCAATATCTTCTCCTTATTGATTTCTCAAATTATTTACTTCGCTTTCAACTACTTTTATTTCTTAAACAACAAACATACCTTGGGTTATTTTAGAAACTGAAATTTACATAACAACAAACGCCTCTCTGTGGATACGAACTCTTCCTTACCTTGTGCTTCATTTAAATTTAGTGCGTAAGAAAGTGAAATTATATTTGACGGATTGACACACGATCAAATTTTGGCGCCGCTGCCGGGGAGGCATACGGCTTGTTATTAAGTTTTTAGTTTCTTTTTACAATTTCTGCTTTTATCTTTGCTTTTCGATTCTTGTCTTGTTTCTCACTTGTTTGCGAGAATTGTTTGCAGGTGCATAATCTCTGGCTTCTAAGGATTGGAATTATCCAAGGTGCGGGATAGCTACTCGAAAAGGCACAATACTCCAACCAAGGCGAAACACAACGGACGAGCACGAGGAGGAAGTAGGAGAAGAGATTTTCCGACAACGAGAAGAAGAAGAAATGGGTGATGCAAATCGTTCACTCAAGGACTTAGCTTCTCATAGGCTTGATACACAATGGGGTGTATTCAAACGAACTCTACTTTTGAGATAAAGCCAAGGGGTTGCTTAGAGAATTACCAAAATTCCATGGCATGGTGAATGAAGATCCTAACAAACATCTTTTGGACTTCCACACCATTGTCACGGCTATGCTTCCAAAGAAATGTAGAGGCGGATGGTGCAATGTTTAAGGTCTTCCGTTTCTCTTTAATGGATAGTGCTAAGGATTGGTTGTACTATTTACCTCCCGGAAGTGTCACAACATGGAATGGGTTGAAGAAACTCTTTTTGGAGAGATATTTTCCTGCATCCAAGGCTACTCAAATTCGCAAAGAAATTTGTGGGATGAAGCAAAACGTGGGAGAATCCTTATATGAATGTTGGGAAAGGTACAAGAGATTGGTTGCAAGCTGCCCTCACCACCAATTTAGTGACGCTATGATCATCCAATACTTCTATGAAGGACTCCAATCAAGTGATAGGAATCTTATTGACGCCTGCGGGTGGTGGTGCACTAGTTAGCAAGACGGTGGCACAAGCTAGAGAGTTGATTGAAAACATGGCAGCGAACTCACAACAATTTCTGAGTCGTGGTTCGGATGTGATTCTAAGAAGGGTGAGTGAAGTGAGCGAGGTGGAGGACCTTCGTCAACAAATGGGTAACATGAACGCAATGCTTCAACAAGTTGCAGCCGCGGTTGTACCAACTTCTTCTCAATCTTATGAAGACGATCAAGCTAATGCGATCTTTCCGAATCAACCAAGACGGTATGATCCCTACTCCAACACTTACAATCCGGGATGGAGAGATCACCCCAATTTTAGCTAAGCTATGCTAACAAACAAGGAGCCGTTCAACAACCTACTTTCAACCGTCCTAGTGGATTTCAACCACAACAACAACAATTTCAACAACCGCAAGCACAACAAATGCAAAATCAAGGTGCTGATATTGATGCAAAGCTTCAAACTTTTATGCAAGGTATTTCCACCATGTTCAAGGAGAGTCAACAAGAGACTAAGAGTGCTATTAAGGAGTTGCAAACACAAATGGGCTCCATGGCGGTTGATATCAATAATTTGAAGGCACAAAATAGTGGGAGACTTCCTTCTCAACCTATTAACCCAAAAGAGGGTGTCAATGCTATTACTTTGAGAAGAGGTACACAACTTGTGCAACCCGAAGTTGCTGATTCGGGCAAGGTGGAGACACCAAAGGAACTGTTTTGGAGGAGAAAGTCGAGGATTCTCCCAAACTTCTGAGGTACCTATTTCTAACGCTAAAACTCCGGTTTCTACTTATGTTCCTCCTCTACCTTTCCCTCGCAGATTTGCAAGTTCTAAGAAGGCGGAATTAGAAAAGGAGATTTTAGACGTTCTTAAAAAAGATCCACGTGAACATACCACTCATTGATGCTATCAAGCAAGTTCCAAAGTATGCAAAGGTGTTGAAGGACTTGTGTACCAACAAACAAAGGCTCAAAGGTAATGAAGTGCTTAGTGTGGGGGAGAATGCTTCGGCAATCTTACAACACAAACTCCCACTTAAGTGCAAGGATCCGGGTAGTTTCGACATTCCCGTCAAAATTGGTAACACAACTTTTAACAAAGCTATGTTGGACTTAGGTGCTTCCGTTAATGTTATGCCTGCGTCAATGTATAATTCACTTGATCTTGGTCCTCTTAAAAAGGTGAAATTGTATTGCAATTAGCCGATCGCTCTAATGTTTACCCAATGGGTATTGTTGAGGATGTTCTTGTGCGGGTTAATCAACTTGTATTTCTGCGGACTTTTGTGTGTTAGAGATGGATGAAGGTGCACCGGACTCGTCTCTTCCATTGCTACTTGGGCGTCCTTTCATGAAAACGGCGAAAACCATAATTGATGTGGATAAGGGAACGCTAACCATGGAGTTTGATGGAGAAATAATACGTTTCAACATTTTCGAGACGATGAGATATCCTAGCGATGTCCACTCTTGTTTCTCCATTGATGTGATGGATACATTGGCACAACAAATGTTTGAATTAAGCGGTGATGATGCTTTGGAAACCGTGTTAACTACATCCATAGATAATGGTGTAGAGTGTGGTAATGAAGTCAAGGAAGCTCTTGGTGATCTTAATTCACTCCAAGAATGCCCAAAAACTCATAATATCTCTTTTATTTCTTTACCATACAGTGATGAAAAGCTTGTACCTTCAATTGTTAGATCTCCGATTTTAGAATTGAAACCTCTTGAAACCACCTTAAGTACTTGTACTTGGGTGATAACGAAGAGTTACCGGTGATTGTTTCTAACGAGCTTAATGATTTACAGGAGCAAAAACTTCTAAGGGTGCTAAGGAAGTACAAGACGGCCATAGGATGGACAATTGCCGATATCAAGGGTATTAGCCCTGCCGTTTGTATGCACAAAATTCGTTTGGAGGATGATGCAAAGCCTAAGAGGGACGCGCAACGTCGTTTGAATCCTCCAATGATGGAAGTTGTGAAAAAGGAGATACTCAAGCTTTTGGAAGTGGGTGTTATCTACCCCATATCCGATAGCAAGTGGGTAAGCCCGGTACAAGTAGTACCAAAGAAATCAGGTGTGACAGTGGTGGAGAATGATAAGAATGAACTTGTCCCAACTCGTGTGCAAACCGGTTGGAGGGTTTGTATTGATTATAGAAAATTGAATGCCACCACTAGAAAAGATCACTTTCCATTACCTTTTATTGATCAAATGCTTGAACGTTTAGCTGGACACTCATACTATTGCTTTCTTGATGGCTATTCAGTTATAATCAGATTGTGATAGCACCGGAGGACCAAGAGAAAACCACTTTCACTTGTCCTTTCGGTACTTTTGCTTATAGAAGGATGCCTTTTGGCTTATGCAATGCTCGGCTACTTTTCAAAGGTGTATGGTGAGTATCTTTTCGGAATATGTTGAAAACATAATCGAAGTGTTCATGGATGACTTTAGTGTCTTTGGTGATTCTTTTGACCTTTGCTTGAACAACTTGTCTCTAATCCTTGAACGATGTGTTGAAACAAATCTTGTGCTCAATTGGGAGAAGTGCCATTTCATGGTAACTCATGGCATAGTTTTAGGCCATATAATATCTTCTAAAGGTTTGGAAGTCGATAAATCTAAGATAGACCTTATTCGTGCTCTAACTCCTCCCACTACGGTGAGGGAGATTCGCTCTTTTCTTGGTCATGCAGGTTTCTATCGTAGATTCATCAAGGACTTTTCCAAAATAGCGTCACCACTTTGTAACTTATTGCAAAAAGATGTGGTTTTTAACTTTGATGAAAAATGTATGGCGGCATTCAATCGTTTGAAAGAGCTTTTGATTTCGGCCCCTATCATTAAACCACCGGATTGGAGTAAGCCGTTTGAACTCATGTGTGATGCTAGTGATTATGCGGTTGGTGCGGTGCTTGGGCAACGTGTGGGGAGGCTTCCTCATGCTATCTATTATGCTTCTAGAACGTTAAATGAGGCTCAACAAAACTACACAACCACTGAAAAGGAGTTATTAGCCATTGTTTTTGCTTTAGAGAAGTTTCGCTCTTATCTAATTGGTACAAAAGTTGTTGTTTTTTCTGATCATGCAGCGCTTAAGTACTTGCTTACAAAGAAAGAGGCGAAACCGAGGCTCATACGATGGATATTACTCTTGCAAGAGTTTGATATTGAAATCAAAGACAAGAAAGGAATTGAGAACACCGTTGCGGATCACTTGAGCCGACTTGCTGTGGACAAGGAGACTATCCCGTTGCGTGAAAGTTTCCCGGATGAGCAACTTTTCTCGATTGCCTTTGGAGAACCATGGTATGCCGATATTGTGAATTACTTAGTTTCTAAACAAATCCCACAGAACTTGTCTCGTGCTGAGAGGGACAAACTTAAGAGGTTAGGGAACCAATACATATGGGATGATCCTTACTTATGGAAACATGGTAGTGACCAAGTAATACGAAGGTGCGTGCCCGAATCTGAATTTAACTCTATCTTGTCTTTTTGTCACTCTTATGCTTGCGGAGGACATTTTGGGAGTAAGAGAACCGCACAAGGTACTTGAAAGTGGTTTTTATTGGCCAACTTTGTTTAAGGATGCACATATATTTTGTATAACTTGTGATGGGTGTCAAAGAACCGGCAATCTAGGTGTCGAAATCAAATGCCACAAACTTTTATCCAATTTATTGAAGTTTTTGATGTATGGGGTATTGATTTTATGGGGCCTTTTGTCAACTCCCATGGGAATTTTTATATCTTACTTGCGGTTGATTATGTCTCGAAATGGGTGGAAGCTAAAGCCACCCCAACTAATGATTCTAAAGTTGTTTCAGATTTCGTGCAAGCTAATATTTTTGCAAGGTTTGGAATTCCAAGGGCGATAATTAGCGATGGGGGTTCTCACTTCAAAAACAGGTTCTTGCAAAGCTTGTTAAGGAAGTACAATGTGTCGCATAAGATTGCAACACCTTATCATCCCCAAACCAATGGACAAGCCGAGGTGTCTAACCGGGAGGTGAAATCAATTCTAGAAAAGACGGTGAACCCGACAAGGAAAGATTGGAGCATGCGACTTAATGATGCTTTGTGGGCGTATAGAACCGCATATAAAACACCTATTGGAATGTCTCCTTTTAGGCTTGTGTATGGTAAACCTTGTCACTTACCCGTGGAAATTGAGCATAAGGCGTTTTGGGCTATTAAACAATGCAACATGGAGATGGATGGGGCTGGAAAGCAAAGGAAGTTACAACTTCAAGAGCTAGAGGAGCTCCGTAATGATGCATTTGAAAGTTCACGGATTTACAAAGAAAAGACGAAAGCATTCCATGATAACATGATTTCTAGGAAACAATTTTGCATTGGGCGTAAAGTGCTTTTGTTTAATTCTCGCTTGCATTTATTTCCGGTAAATTAAGGTCACGATGGATCGGACCTTTTATTGTTACTAATGTGTTTTCTCATGGTGCGGTGGAAATTCGTAGTATAGCTACGGGGAAAGAACTTAAAGTTAATGGGCACCGGTTGAAACCATATTATGAGAACTTCACTTAGAAGTGGTGGAAGGAGTTAACTTTGTGGACGTGCTCCCTCTGGAGGAGTCATAGGAAGCAAGGAGATAGTCGGGCTGACGACTTTAAACCAAGCGCTAATTGGGAGGCAACCCAAAGGATGAGTATTTCTTGTCTTGTATTTATTTCTTTTCTTGTTTTTAGTTTTTCTTGTTTTGTTTTCTTTGTTTTTGCTGATTTCTTATTAGGATTTCCCACCTTGACTTACTTTGGATGAGTCAATTTACATTGAGGACAATGTAAAGTTTAAGTGTGGGGGAGCATTTATATGTTTTAGTTTGTTTTATGCCTTTTAAAAAAAAAAACAAAAAAATCAGAAAAATAGAAAAATCAGAAAAAAAATTGTGCTTTTTGAACTCCGAAATCTAGAACTTGTGCCTTTAGGATGACACCATTAGTGGATGAAACCATTTTGAATGCAGGAGTTGAGGAACCAATTAACTAAAAGGGACGAACATAGCTCAGAAATCACAAATTAACATGATAGTTGTTACCATATCTCGGAATATCACCATATCACATTCTATTTTTATTTTTCCATATTTATCTATTGTTCTCTAAGTGCTTTGGTGGGTCACTAAAAATCGACGTGTTATTACTGCTAGGATGAAATAGAGTGGTTGAGTTACTAGAAAAAGAAAAAAATTTTGAAAAAAAAAAAAAGAAAAAAAAAATGAAAAATTGAAAAGAAAAAAAAAAGACCGACCAATTAGACCAAAACGGAATAAAAAGACACTTGGGAATAGCAGTATGTGTGAAACGTAGTCCCTGTCTCCGTCGCCTAAACAAGCGTGGAATGCAGGATCCAAGGCAACTATCATGTACTTGCTGACAAGAAGCATGCGCTTGGATCCAAAAGATCTAATCATGTCGTCTAAAAAATTGGATCCAGTTTGATCCAATCAAAAAAAAAATAAATAAAATTATTATTGTGTTGAATAAAGTCACTTTTGGTTCCCTTGTATATTCCAATTGATTTGATGTAGCATTCAGCACCAGTAGCTCAATCCAATAGGATTAGGTTCATCTTAGCAGTGACCTTCAGACAGATATGGGAAACATCGAACACTTGTGAATATCCGCCAACATCTACATCTTTATCCATCTTCTTAATCTTTTCATTGTGATTGTGGTTTGTTAGTTTCCGAGTATTGTGGCTTGTTCAACTATCTAATTGGAGTTTATTTACTAATATTTGAATTGAATTTGCAAGGTACCTCCTCCTGTAGTCAATTTGGATTCATTCATTGATTTGTCACGAATAGACGGAGTTTGAAATATAGGTTTTGTAGGTATATCTCTAGTAAACCTTCACGAGACTATAACTCGTCCACTAGGGACACTTAGTGGTTTAAAGGCTTGTTATTTACGCTAAAAGTGACCGTAGCCTCGACGACACGGAGTTGTTGTATTTTAGTATTGTTTTGTTTGATTTGCTCGAGGACAAGCAAAGTCTAAGTGTGGGGGAATCTGATAGGTGTAGAATACACCGTATTTTCTATATAGAGTTTATGCTTTCTTTGCTATTTTTCGTGCGAATTATGTACTTTACGCGTGCTTTTGAGTTTTATAGGTGCAATGGAGTCACACGAAGGAAAAGAAGGAGAAGCAACCCAATTCGAGCAAGAAGGGCGGAAGCGTCATTTCATATGCATGTGCTATCGAGAGCACAATAGAGGATGAGGGGTTGTCATTTTCTGGTGGCCCGTATCAGTTCTCGGGGTGCCTTAAATCATCATGGATAACCCCTTATCCACGTTGCCTGGGTGGCTATATCCAGCCTCAATTCTTACACGATCTAGAAATCAGAGAAGAGAGTTTTCTCTCTCGATTTTATTTTTCACCTGAATTAAAGATGAGAGGAGGCGGCACCTGAGAGGAGGAGATCGATGGGGGAAATCAGTTGAAGAGGATCTGTTTTCGATCTGTGAGAATAGAAAAGCAGCCATGTCTGCTAAACCGTGAGGAATCGATGATGGTTTTGGGGTTGAGATTCCAGTGATTGAGGTGGTGTTAAAGGCGTTGGGGAAAGTCAGTGAAGTTGTTGATGTATCAGCCGATTAATTGAGCACAGTGGAAGAAATGGATTCATTTTAAGATGGGTTCGTGGTTGTTTGATTTAGGGTTCATTCTCGTTGGTCGTTGAAGGAGAAAGGGTTACTTGTGTATTTTGAGTTGAATTTGTTTGGTTGTCTAAAATAATGGAATGAAGGCAAGCTGTGGTGTTGTTGTTGGCCCAAGGAAAGATTGCGGTGGTGCACTAAGCTGAGCTTAAGACAGAGAAATGGCAGGAGATGTGTTGAATGAGTTACAAGTGATGGCGGGATGAAAAGGGGCATGAGGCGTGCAAAGTTTGATAAGTTCGGTGGCATTTTGAAGGTGGAATGGCTTTGCAGACTTGGGGAGGCTTTAAGGTTGGATTTCGAGTGTGGGTACCGAGATAGAGAAGCAATGGCGGTGTTGTGTTGTTTGCCGGGGAGGAGATGGAATTGTCGAGGTGGTCGGAAGGCTAACGAGTGGGTGGTGCAATTGATTGAAACCGCAGATGGATTGCAAGACCCGGATGAACCGTGGTTGATGGCCGTGAGTCGCATACGTAGTTGGGGCTATGAAGTGGTTATGGTATTCGAGAATGATGGGATTTGAGGAAGGAGATGGCAGCTTGAGTTGGTAGTGAGCTACGGATGCGGTGGTGATTTGCGGGGTTTGAATTGTGGTGGTTTGTGAATGAACCCGAGTTGCGGGTTATAGAGCCGTAGGTTTGTTGGGAAGGATAAAGTCCGGAGCCGAGTAATGGCCCGGATGATGGTGGTGCAACTATGGTGGGTTCTACACTTGGAATTGGCCCGAGTGAGCTTGTTTGGAATGTATGAGCAAAGCAGTCGATTCCCTGGTCGTGATATGAGATGAGCCACAGGAACAAGAAAGCGGACTTGAGTTGCAATGTGCAATGAAGAAAGTGAGAGCCGCAGGATATGGGAGGACCGAAATGGCTAGGCAGAGAGGAGTTGAGATCTTTGGCAAAGGCAATCTTTGGAGATTGTGTTGATTACGGGGAGGTTGGCTTGTGATGTTGAACTCAGGGGAAGATGATATTGTAGTGTCATGGCAGTGGCTGGTGTTGGTGGTGGTCTTGAGCTAAGAAGAAGGGAAGCAAGCAATGAAGAGTGGCTCGGGGCATTGCAGTCATAGGAATAGTGAGATGAATGAGTCTTTTTGGGTTGTTGAGTTGCAGACTAGCAAGAGGAGTTATAGCCATCTTGGCTGATTTAGTGCAATGATTGCACAGCAGAGGTCAGGCCTGGCAACTAGCCTGTGCAAAATGGCCTAGGCCCTGCTCGGCTAGTCGCCCAACTTACTCACCCGATCCACCCGAGCCGACTCTGTTCCGACTCAAGATTGACCGACCGATCCAACCCGGTTTGACCCCGTTGACCGGTGACCCGGGCGGACTTTTGCGATCACCGGAGCCGATTTCCGGCGACTCTCCGGCCGATTTCCGGCCACAATACCAGGATTCCGGCGACCGTTTTTGGAAGGAGAGAAAGGCTATAAAAGGGAGGTTTTCTACAACACATAGGAGATTATCTTTTTTGGGAATTCTTTTGGAGAGCCACTTTTGTTTACGCTTCTAGGGTTTGGTTTTGTTCTTCTTCTTCCTTGTTTTATTATTGAATATTGATGATGATGAACTCCATAGCTATGAGTAGCTAAACTTATTATTGGTTATGGGATAAAAGTTGATTTCTCAACATGCTTTTGATTCAATGAATTAGTTTTGTCTCAATTAATTATTGTTTGTGATTCACAATTAATAGTGTTATAAGATTTGAAAACTTGTTAGGTTGAGTCCGGAATCAATCCGATTTGTGTTCATCTCTAGAGCTATATTAGGGTTTTCAATACGAAAAAGTTGTTTATCCCTGATTCTAAGTAGCATAATTGTGGTTAGTGCTTGTAGTGATACATCCTATTAGTCACAAGTGAATCATAACTTTTGTTAAAACGTCTAGTGCTTTTACACATTCGTTTGCATTGATGAGTCTTATTCCATAAAACTTAATGCTCTTAGGGAGTTAAACTTAATTGTGCTTTTACACTTTAGGTTGCTTTCGGCCAGAAGAATTCACATATGCATCTTTTAATGTGGTTGTGATGAAAACGGGGAATTAACGGGTTATACTTGCGATCAAGATATCCTAGGACTTTTAATAAATACGAGATTAAAATACCAATTCTAATCATTGATGAAATACATGTTTGTGAATGATACTATCCCTTGACCAATATCTTCTCCTTATTGATTTCTCAAATTATTTACTTCGCTTTCAACTACTTTTATTTCTTAAACAACAAACATACCTTGGGTTATTTTAGAAACTGAAATTTACATAACAACAAACGCCTCTCTGTGGATACGAACTCTTCCTTACCTTGTGCTTCATTTAAATTTAGTGCGTAAGAAAGTGAAATTATATTTGACGGATTGACACACGATCAGAAAGTTATCTCAACCCATCTACATATGATTGTATGGGTGTCCGAACACCATCCGGAGATGAAAGCAACTAAGCTCGGGATGTCCTTCCTAATCGAAGATTTCATCAAGTCTTGACAGCATCAATGACCCGCGCTTGAGTCAAGATGGTATTTATACGCTCCTCGCTCACCATGAACTCAACCCATCATCAAAAGAACGCAATGGACTTTGACACATCCTAAAGTCAATGTTGGAAGAGGAATATACCCCTTTATGAAGACAAAACCGAATGGTGCTCGGGCGAACCGAACGTGTCTTCTGTCATCCTCACCACCGGTTAGCAAAATTGGCACGAAACCCGGGTGATTCTTGAAGCAGGGCGAGGGCTCTAGTGAAGAATTCATCATCTGTGTTCGGTTTGGAATTATGAGCATCCTTCGACGAAGTGAAATGTGGTTCAGGTAACATCTTATCAAATTCCTTCGTAACAATTTGGTAATAAGATATCTGCACAAAACAAATGGAGAAAGACGAAGTTATCTCCCTGACACATAATCGTACCCAACAAATTCGGTTTCAAGACTATATACACGGTATTTTATTCGGGTTCAAGACTATATACTAAGGGTGTAAACGGATGCATACGGATGCGGATAGGCACTATCCGTATCCGAATCCGAAAATACCATATGTTATCCGAATTCGATCCGAAATCCGAACGGATATCGTAATTTTCACTTTGAATTCGTATCCGAATTTCTATCCGGATATCGGATAATTATCCGATCCGAAATCATAAGAAAAAAATTATAGTAAAATATTTTTATTTTTACAAAAAATTAATGTTTACATAATAAAAATTAATTAGAATTAAAAGTATTATTTATTATTTTTAATAAAATTTAACAAAATGTCTAAATATAAAGAAAATAAAAAAAATAGATATGATCTACACTTTCACAGTTTAAAAATATATATATTCATACATAAATTCCGGATACGGATATTTGGATGCGAATACCTCCATACCCGAATTCGTATCCGATTAGTTACATTTTCGGATAAAAAAATCCGGATATCCGAAAACTATTTTCGAATAATATTTGATATTTCGAATGCGAATTCGAACGAATACCGGAATTTTCGGACATCCATTGACACCCTTACTATATACGCAGTATTTTTCTTCGGGTTCGAAAATATATACGCGGCATTCTATGCGGGTACAAGTGTGTCTACAATATCCTTCTTCGGTTTCAAAAAATATATATGAAAAATTTTCTATTGGTCCAAAACTACGCGCGTGATACTTCTTTCAAAAAGCAAAATCATATATACAATATTTCCTGTGGGTTCGAAGTCATATGAAGCATATACGCAGTATTCTTCTTCGGGATTCATACAGGGTTCTCTACGGGTTCGAAATACGCACGCAGTATTTTCTTCAGAGGCACGCCAAGGAATCATATGCAAAGATTGTGGAAGCGCCTACTTTTAAGGTTTATACCTATGTAAAAAAAAAATATATAGAGAAAGAAGAGTACTCGAAGACATACCCGAAGCGGTCTCTCTTTCTTTGCTAGTATGAAAAAGAAGAAAGAATAAAGCGCGAGAATGGGGAAAAGGGGCTTTATATATATATATAGGCGTGAAAGACTTTGAAATAGGGAAGGATTTCCCTTTTACCAAAATCACGAGTGTAAGAAACGGGCCCACAAAGGGTGCGACCTCCCAATGCCGCCCAAGTCACGCCCGCAAGCATGGTTTCCAAGATTGGACCGGCCCCACCAATTGCGACTTCCTAATGCCGCCCAAGTCACGCCTGCAAGCATGGTTTCCAAGATTGGACCGGCCCCACCAATTGCGACTTCCCAATGCCGCCCAAGTCACGCTTTCGGCAAGCATGGTTTCCAAGATTGGACCGCCCCACCAACCGCGACTTCCCAATGCCGCCAAGTCATGCCTGCAAGCATGGTTTCCAAGATTGGACCGGCCCCACCAATTGCGACTTCTCAATGCCGCCCAATTCACGCCTGCAAGCATGGTTTCCAAGATTGGACCAGAGCCCCACCAATTGCGCCCGACCTCCCAATGCCGCCCAAGTCACGCCTGCAAGCACGAACGGCTTCTACACTTCTCGCCGGTCCCACCAGCTAGCACACTCAGTTTCCCAACTCACGCCAACTTCCCAACGTCGCCCGCCGCACCGGCCCACCAATTGTGCCACCTCCGATTTGTGCAAAACTACGTGAGGCAAGGATTCCAAATCCTATTTATAAAAGGTCGACAAGCCTCCTTCAATTTTCTTTACGGGTTGTTGTTAACGGTTTGTCACCATCTTATGCTTACCTCGCAACAAAGCCTCTGTTCCGAGCTAAGCAGAGGACTTAATGTTGATGGTGGTTTTTAGACAAGGGGTAAAATCGTAAAACCCCATGACCTAGTGTTACCCGCAACACATTAAATAAGAGCATTTAACTCAGGTGTAAATAATTAATAGGGGTATTTTTCAAAATACTGATTAGGGTTTTCAACACGTAACCCTAATTCCAAAACTAAGCCGCATATCGCGCACCATGGCAACAATGCCAAACCAAGCCGCATATCTTTGCGCACCATGGCAACAATGCCAAACCAAAGCCGCATACTGCGCACCATGGCAACCATGCCAAACCAAGCCGCACTCTGCGCACCATGGCAACCATGCCAAAACAAGCCGCATCTCAGCGCACCATGGCAACCATGCCAAACCAAGCCGCACTCTGCGCACCATGGCAACCATGCCAAAACAAGCCGCATACTGCGCACCATGGTAACCATGCCAAACCAAGCCGCATACTGCGCACCATGGCAATCGTGCCAAGCCAAGCCGCACTTTGCGCACCATGGCAACAACGCCAAATTCCAAGACGCTATGCCTTTGGCCCATGCCAAACATAGCGCCCTAGGCTTGCAAGACTTGCAACTAGGTCAACATGGCCGCACATGCCATTGGCACATGCCAAAACGTGTCGCAAGCCATATTTCCGAGCCGCTATGCCTTTGGCCCACGCCCAACATAGCGCCCCTAGGTTTGCAAGACTTGCAACTAGGTCAACATGGCCGCATGTGCCATTGGCACATGCCAACACATGCCGCAAGCCATATTTCCAAGCCGCACCCGCGCACCATGGCAACAACGCCAAATTCCAAGCCGCTATGCCTTGGGCCCATGCCCAACATAGCGCCCTAGGTTTGCAAGACTTGCAACTAGGGTCAACATGGCCACATCGTGCCATTGGCACATGCCAACACGTGCCACAAGCCATATTTCTAAGCCGCTATGCCTTTGGCCCACGCTAAACATAGCGCCCTAGGCTTGCAAGACTTGCAACTAGGTCAACATGGCCGCACGTGCCATTGGCACATGCCAACACGTGTCGCAAGCCATACTTCCAAGCCGCTATGCCTTTGGCCCACGCCAAACATAGCGCCCTAGGCTTGCAAAATATGCAACTAGGTCAACATGGCCGTACGCGCCAATGGCACATGCCAACATGCTTGTTATCTAGTTTCCTAGCGAAATCACGGCCCTAACGGCCACGCATGCCATTGGCACATGCCAACATGCTCGCTAGCTAGTTTCCCTAGCAAAATCATGGCCCCAACGGCCACGCATGCCATTGGCACATGCCAACATGCTCGCTAGCTAGTTTCCTATCAAGGTCACGGCCCTAACGGCCATGCATGCCATTGGCACATGCCAACATGCTCGCTAGCTAGTTTCCCTAGCAAAATCACGGCCCTAACGGCCACGCATGCCGTTGGCACATGCCAACATGCTCGCTAGCTAGTTTCCCTATCAAGGTCACGGCCCTAACGGCCATGCATGCCATTGGCACATGCCAACATGCTCGCTAGCTAGTTTCCCTAGCAAAATCACGGCCCTAACGGCCACGCATGCCATTGGCACATGCCAACATGCTCGCTAGCTAGTTTCCCTATCAAGGTCACGGCCCTAATGGCCAAAAAGCATGCCATTGGCACATGCCAAGCACACACTCGGTAGCCTAACTTGCAAACCGTGCAACCTACCACCAAGGCATTCGCACATGCCATTGGCACATGCCAAACGCACATGCCAAACGCACACGCTGGTAGCCTAACTTGCAAACCGTGTAACCTACCACCAAGGCATTCCGCACATGCCATTGGCACATGCCAAACGCACACGCTGGTAGCCAAAACTTGCAAACCGTGCAACCTACCACCAAGGCATTCCGCACATGCCATTGGCACATGCCAAACGCGCCACTAGCAGCGCCACTTGCACTCAAGATGCAACCAACACTCGAGACATCAACACAAACCGGGGATGCTTCTTTAGGGTTTTGGTTTGGCGGTCACAAAGATGCGCCGTACACTACGCTCACATTAAGAAAGCGTGAAAAGGAATAAAGCGGTCAAATAAAAGAGGAAATAATGGTGAAAAACGTTTTCACCAATTAAACCATGCGGTTACCACCTCCTCCCATTATTTCACCCTTTACTCTCTTCCTTCATGAGGCCAGGGTACGTTTCAATCTCGACTTGTATAAATAGGTCTTACCTATTTCCACCAGACAACAAGTCTCGGTCAGGAGAAATATACTACACTGACACTCTCAGAAAGGCAACTTTGCAAGCTCTCTCAAAAGCTTCCATCTCTTGCAAGCTTCCTAAGCTTTCACTTTCTGATACAAGTCGAGATACTACTCTCCTCAACACCTTTCTTTGCTTCCCTCCCCAAATCAACCCTTCTCCTCCACTTTGTGACCGAAGCAAGTCCTGGAACGGCCATTTCTTGGTTTAGGCCGGACTTGTACAGATCGATCTCTCGAACCTATAAAGTGCTCACGTGCAGCACATTTGTTTAGGGTTTGAATCAGTTTCTCACTCACTCACCGAAATTACCGAAATCAGCAGAAACGATTTTCACCCATAAACACCAACAGATGAAGAACAATCACATTAAATCAATGATCACATAATAACAAAAAAGTTATACAGTGATTAAAGATACAAAGTATACAAGAGATTCAAATTTCAAGACAATGGTTATTTATAATAGCTTTCTTTTTTTTTCCTCAGCAAAGATAAGAATTAGATTGAAAAAGCTTACGACAAGTAAGCAGATTACAAAAAGGGATAATTGGAGTTTAGTACTCAGGTTATGACCAATACTAGGCTTTTGTCTAACATTTATCCAACGTTAGGGCTTGGTACCTGGACAGGACGTTGACCCGCATTGACCCTATTGAGTCTTGACTTCTATTCACAAATTATTAAGAAAATTATATTAAATCAAATTATTAAATGAGATTACAGTTATACCCTTCATTCTACCAATATTTACATAGTAACCATTCACCGTTAACCCTAATCCTTTAACCTTCTCCATTCTCCTCCTCCTCCAAATCGTGGCCGCCAACATTACTTTCTCTGCTATCTTCTCACCACCTCCACAAGCACCGTCACAACCACCATTTCACCTTACCATCGTCACAACAACCCCTACCAATTCACCCGTTTTGCTACCAATTTAAAATTGATATCGATACATATTTGTAACTACAACATTCAACCAAACCCAATTGATATCAGACCTCATCATACCAGAATCACTTCTTCTTCATACCAGTAGAACTCGTCAATTCTTCACCATCTTCAATGGCAGCATCGGTAACTTGTTTCTCCGATTTCTCGCTGGTTTCACATCTGAAATTGACATCAATTGATACAAAATCTTATTAGAACAAACCCCTAATTGAATCCAAGATAATAACATTATTATCTCAATTAAAATCAAAACAAACAAAATGAAATTGAAGCACTCACTGGCTGAAATTGACTTTCCAAAACCATTCCCATCAAATCCCCCATCTAGTACCTTCTTCTCAATCGCACATTTACTCTTCAAGTACCCAACAGTTTAACATTCTTCCTCTTCATCAACAACTCTTTCAATAGTTTTCTAAGCCTCTGAACTCTTCTATCACTTGGGTTTGAGAGATTACTGGTTGAAAATAGTTTTAGAAGAAGAAACCCTAAACTGGGTTTAAACAGATCTTGTCGTTTGGAGGCTGGTGCATTAGAAATTCCTCAGTTAGTTGAGATTGAATTGGTGATTGATTAATGAAAATCTGATTTTGTTGCTTTATTTCTCTGAACTCTGCTAGTTAATTTGGTTTGAATTAGTGATATGAGAATAGACGATTCCAAATGATGGAACCCTATGTTTTAAGAAGAAGATGATTTTCGTGACTCTGGCTGATATATGCGATTGACTCGGGTTCACCAAACCGGTTCTATAAAGATTCAGGGGTACACTTGTAAACTCAAAATTTTCTGGATTTTTTATTTTATAAAATTAATTAAAATCTGGTCATAAACTTGATCAATGTCGGTCAACATCCGGTTGTGTACCAAGCCCTAACGTTGGACAAATGTTAAACCAAAGCCTAGTGTTGGTCATAACCTGAGTACTAAACTCCAATTATCCCTTACAAAAACCCCAAAACTAAAAAGGAGAGAGAAGAGTAAACATTATGCAACACCCAGACCAAACCCCTAAGACCCAAATAAATTGAGCAACGTGCAAGCAAATTAACTAACAAAAAATTGTCCCCAGTTGGACAAAACATTATCTACTTGAATCCCTATGAGTGTCGCATTGTTTATGCCCCAGAAATAGGCTTGTGATTTCACTTGGGTTATGACATTTTCCACGTCGAATGTAACATCTTCGAAGACAAGTTTGTTGCGGTGCATCCATATAGTCCAAGTAATTACTGCCGGCAGCAGCTTCCATAGATTTTGTCCAGCTGCCGATTGAGTTCTAAACCTCCAACCCTTGATGATTGTGTCAATACAATTGGGCATAACCCAGACCAGATTTGTATAAGAGAGAAAGTAATGCCAGATTATAGAGGTTATCGGGCAATGAAGTAGAAGATGGGTGGCCGAGTCACCTGATTTGCAACAAAGGAGGCAACCGTTGACTATTAGTTTACCTTTTTTGCGAAGAACGTCCATTGTTGCTATCTTCTTATGATACACCTGCCATAGAAAAAATCCCACTTTGTGCGGCCAGGCTCTAGACCACACACTTATGTTTTTTTTAGGAATTTCATGGTCTTTATTAGGCTAAGTCCTATGGGCTAGATTGGAGTGCTAGATTGGCCAAAAAGTGTTGCAAATCGTGAAAAAAGTGTGGGAAAAAAAGTTAACATTCAATCTGGCTACTTCTCTCTCCTAGCATTTGCTCGCAGTCGCACTATCGGCGAGATTGAAACGCCGAATGGTGCGGCGCTCAAAAAAGTGTCTCAACGCCGAACCATTCGGCGTTGAAGAAAAGATATGTAAAAAAAAAAGAAAAAAGTGATGGATTGGAGAGATGAAGTGATGGAGACTAGTAGTATATTGTTGAAAAAAAAAAGAAAAAAACGTTGTGTAGTGGGGGAGAGTGAAGAAAAGGGGGAGAGAGAGAGGAAAAGGTGGAGAGAGAGAGGAATAATTAGTTTTTTAAAAAAAAAATTTGTGGAGAGAGAGAAGAAAAAGGTGGAGAGAGAGAGGAAAACGCCAATCGGTTCAGCGTTCGACGTCGAATTGTTAGGCGTTTTACTGCTAGATTGGTCATCCCATAGGGGTTAGAAGGTTGCCCAAGCTGACGTGGATGGCCAATCTAGCAGCTAGATATCTAGCCCATAGGACTAAGCCTTATACCAAATTACCCTTCTTTTAATGTAAAACAAATCAGACCCAGGGCCGTCTTAGGCCTAGGGCGAGATGGTCGACCGCCCTAGGCCCAAAATTCTGAGGGCCCAAAATAAATGTTGAACGAACTATTCAGCCTTTTTTTTTTTTTTTTTTTTTTTTTTTTTTTTTTTTTTGAGGGTGAACGACCTGTTCAGCCATTTCTCCCGGATGTGAAACAAGGGTCGTGTTTAATCAAAATTTTGAATACATGAGATTTCATTCAAAATAATAATAAGGTCAATTATTAGTTTAAGTGATGCTAATTCTTACAAATTTTTAGCTTGTACTTATTGAAGTATTTTTTCAAGTTTTGTGAACCCTCAAACTTGTCCACCATAGTATTTGCTATAAATACAAAGTTATTATAATTCACTGAATTTTGCATATTTATTTTAAATATTTTGCAGCGTTTGTAATGTCTTGGTGATATTCTTTTTAGCGAAAAATAAGATAAAAATGCTAAAAAAAAAATGTGGGCAGCCTTCGGCCGCTACAGTGTTAGCTAGCATTGCCATTTTCTAAACAAATTTTTGATTATTCCGAACTCTTGTTGGACTTTTATATGCATGTATCACGATTGCTCAGCTAATTTAATCCACTAAGATTGATCCTTAAACTGATACAAGCAGTATGTATAAAATTTAAAAGATTGACTAGGTTCAGTTTTACTAAAACCCTAGGTTACTTACTCCTAACCTGGGCCAACATCTATAACCTGAGCCCATTTAGTCCGAGAGTGCGACAAAATTGGTTTCCCCAAAGCAAAAAAACATTGGTTCTACGTAGATGTGAGACGCAAAAGATGTCTCTGCAATGTTGATGAAAACATGTTGATATTGGCATGTAGCAAAATAAAAATATTAGATCCCGTAGATATTGATTAAAGAGATCATATTTTGTTATTCACCGTATTTTTCTGCTAGTCATCGTAGATATTGATTAAAGAGACTAAATATTGTTGAGTCCAGCGCAGTTCTTTGTTAACCATTGCCGAGATCTAAACCTTGGTAGAAATTGATTGAAGAGACGTATTATTTTTCATATCATGGAAAATTACTTAAGAATTGCTATGACATGCAGCTATTTCCCTTCTTTCGCTTATTCATTTCTTAAGAAAATAGTGCATATATTACTTGCATCCCTCCATTTTTTACTTAATAATTCAATTATTTTGGCCGTAAAAATTTAGAGAAACTAGTAAGCTTCGAAAATTTTGTTGTCCAAGTTGATCATTCCGGTGCCTAGGAGTAGTCATGGACAGCTAAAGCCAAGAGCATTAGAGACTCTTTCACAGTTTGGGAACCTAAATGGCATGCAAATAAGCTTGGCCATGGGAAAGCCACGACCATCCAAAGAAATATGCAGGCAAGGGCAACAGGTACTTTAGCAGCTACCAATTACTGGCAATATGTATTTTTGGGATCCATTTGGATATATTACCGCACCTATACGAAGTCTCCATGATTTTACCTGATCACCATTCATCATGCACTGTATATTATCCTTCAATTAATAAACCTCAGGGTGAAAAATGGAAATTCTTAAAATGATACAAATTTAATTGAAATGGAATGTATCTGAATTTTGTTACAAATATCTCGATCAAATGGAATGTATCGGAAATCCTTCAACTCATTATGACATTGAATTAAACAAACTTGATTCTTCTTGTGTTGCTAATTTCTATGATCAATTTGAAGACAAGAGAGGAGAAAGAGAGAATTTCTAACAGAAAATGTGTTTTTGATTGAAGAAGAGGACTACATCTAAAGTATGAGGAGACTGCAAGGAGCTTAAAGTAGCAGGGAAGGAGGCAGTCTGTCCATCAGTTGAAAGGAGCTTTATATATGATTCCGTATTAAACCCCATGGTAAAAAAAAAAGGAGTTTTAATGTAAAACCTGAGCCCTTTTTTTTTTTTTTTTTTTTTTTTTTTTTTTTTTTGATGGATAAAAAGAAGAACATGCATGGTGTTAAACATGAACCTGCTAACTTGCTCATTGCCTTTGCATGAGCCTGTATTCTTTTCAATGCTTCTGCAGGAGTTTTTCTCTTAATAAAACTTTTACATTCGAAAAAAAAAAGAGTTGTGAATTCTGAAGATACAGTTTGGTGTAGAGAGATCTTAATAAAACTTTTTCTCTTAATTACTCCAGAGAAAGGGCATCCAAAAGTTGGTTTCTTGTGTTTAAACAATTTTATTTAAGCTTGCTGATATATACATCACGGAACCTTCTGGTCTTAAAAATTGATGCGTAGGGATCCTTTAACTAGTTCAGGCTCCTTCTTGGTCTTGATGAAAAGGATTTACTGTTCAAAAAAACCGAATCAGTGATGGATGGAGAGGTCCGAGTGAGAACTTTACCATACAAGTTTAAATTTCAACAAAGTTGGGTTGGCTGATAGCCCATGTAGGACTATGAGATGGGCATCCAATCCATCACTGACCGGCGATTGATAAGGCAATCCTAATATGATGTATGGAAGATTCTTGGAATCCGTTTGTCCAATGTGGGACTATTTTTAATCTTAGTTACTTTTGAACCAGCCATATAAATAAATTCGCCCCTCACTCCTTTTACAGATTGGGGTTTAATCGTCTGATAGATCTAGCGCATTCGCAATTTAAGATATTAAAAATAAAACATCGGTGCTACATTGATGTGAAGGACGAGAGTTGTTAGGTAATAATGCCAATGAAAATATGTTGATGAAGCTCTGACAGTAAAAATAAATATTTCGAAAAAAAAAATACAGCATCTAAAAATGGATTTGGGTGGGTATTGACGTATTGTTGAAAACGACTTAGCATCATTATTTTTTTTTTTTTTTTTGATCGATGGCATCACTATTTCTGAATTGTTCAAATGGTAGTTTCAACTTGCTATGAGTTGGTGTTCTTCAAGTAGTATATGCTGATGCACCCATTATGAAAACCTTGATGTATTGCGTATCAGGGAGCTAGGGAGAGATGTAAATACCATCCAAGGAAAGAGCCAGTCAAAATGCTCTAGAGAAGGGGAAAATGAAAGTCAGTTTGTTGTGTTTGAGAATTGTGTCACGACCAATTGGTGCTTCAGCTTTCTCTTACCGGGAAAGTGGGCGTGGGGTAAAGCTTTTGATCGAGCCTTCAACTATAGCTTCAGCAAAGCTATATTCGACTCCTGCTACACATTTTATTCTTGAAATTAGCTCTAGCACAAAAGTAACCAAATTCTTTGATCTTAATCTTTGTTTAATCTAAAATAATCACATTTAACGTGATTGGGCAATACTTGTTTAATGTAGTTTGAAATTTTGTATGTAAAATGTTCAAGGTACAGAAAACTGCTGAAGGCATAGAAAGATGCAAAAAAAACACCACCAAAAACACCTGACCAAGCGTCTTGGCTTGTCTTGCAGAACTTACACCAACACCAACCGGCCGATGTAGAGGTGCATATGAGGCCATCTATCGAGAATGTTATTAACTAAAATAATATGATATGAGTCTTTATTTATTTATATCTTCACCACTCATCATCAAGAGCATGATATGAGTCTTTATTTACTTATACCTTCACCACTCATCATGTCTCCCACAAACTTTATAGTGGAATGTTGTCCTTGAATTAGTATATCTCTAGGAATCATTCTTAAAATTATACAAGTCTTTCCTTAAAGATGGTGATAAATCTAAATAGAAGAAAGACGCTGTAGGAAATTGGAAGTGAGTTCTCGTTTGGCATAATTTCTGGAGTTTCTTAGTGATTAATTCATAGAGTGAAATGAAACAGCCGTTCGAACTGGGTATCTATTTTTGTTCTTGTATCAAATTAATGTAGATCAACATATGGTCCAGCGTCTGGTTTCGGTGTTCCCTGTGGACAAACATCTTATTATGTGTTTATGATAATTTGGTTTGGATACGTTGGTTTAACATTATAGCATCTTGGTTTCCTCTGAAAATTGCTAAGATTTGGTCTAGTGTATCTGCTATTTGTGATATATACCACCAGAACTATTCAACACCTTGTTATTTGCATTGCGACTTTGCTAGGACAGTTTCGTCATCTCTAAGGAACTTTTGAGGCTGTGAATAACTATTTGCAGCACTGCCTTCACGGAGGAATCTTGTAAGTTTTAATGCTACTGTTGTCATTAATTTTAAGATTTCTACCTTTTCCAGGACAGTTCAATAATTTTCAGATTTGTTTCCCTTGCAAAGAGCAATTTTTCTAGTCTTCATTGTCTATAATGCTCTCAGCATATTATTATTATTATATAGGCTTATTAAGTTTTGCAGCTTGCTATGATTTTGTTGCTTGAATTGATTCAAGAGCCTTGTGCAGGAAAACCTTTGTTGGGAAGCTTCATGTTTCTGTTCAAGGTCCGGTTGGTTACTTGATTATCTGGTAAGAACTGTTTTATCGTTGAACCCAAGTCCCATTAAGAGCATTATTGGTATTCTAGTACTGGTTATACGGCAAATATGGGTTCCTCCAGGTGTAACTGTTTTATCGTTGTCATGTTGGCTGAACATACACAGTAACGCAGGAAAAAAAAAAGCTATAGCCTTTGTGATAATCTTTAGTTGATCAACCTGTTGGGTTGCTTATTCGCGAACAGAAACTTCTGTGGTTGTTGCTATGAGTTTGATGTGCCTTCAAAATATGCTGTCAGCTTATAATTTGAATGGATTTGAGAATGTTAGACAATGGTAACCTGTTAAGAGAAGCAATGAGTATTACATCTCCCCTTTAAATGCCAAGTTCACTAACACTTTCAACGAATTCAAGACAAGTTTTTCGCTAGTTATTTAAGTAAGTTCGGTTTACAAAATAATAGGTGCAGGCATTTGTGGTCATTCACAAGATGACAAGAAGAATTCATGATTCACATAAACATTTTCACATTGCTGTCAGGGTTTAGTGTTGCTGCTTTCCCTAGAAGATCAACGAAGAATTCCGGCCTAGGACTAGGAGTCATGGGCAGCTATAGCCAAGCGCACTTGAGACTTTGTGCAAACCTAGTGGCTTCAGACAAGCTTGGCCATTGCAAAGCCACGAACATACATATAAAATATGTCGCTAAGGCCAACTGGTGCTTTAGACAAAACCTCTTGCTAGAAATCTACCCTTAGACCATATATTAGCTGCGCAACCTACCAAAGAAATTTTCCATTTACTGCCTTCACCATTCATCATAATGTCTTATACTCGAGTAATTAGTAAATCTAGCTCAAGGTGCAAAATGAAATTTACAAAAATCGCCTAAGACTGATCGATAATGTTATCTTAATATAATACCAAACGCAGGGAAAATACATTAAAATAGAATATGAATTTCATTAATAAATTGCACCATAAAAAGTTCAAACAACTACATATTATCTCAGTATACCAAAACAGGTAGATCATGACTTGAATTATATCAAGTAGACTGCGCAGTTTTAGTCTTGTACCCATGTGCACCCATCCCTAGCTATATTTCATTCTCTGTACTCTTAGGTGTGTGTAAATGTTGTGAGAAGAAATTTTACCTTCCACCGTATCTTCTGATTCATAATACTAGAAATAATCTCCTCCATTAATCTTTTTTACCATAAGTAGGAGTGCTTCAAGAGAGAAAGAACTTCAAGAATCCGTGGTAGCTATGAGAGGATAAGTCATTATGACATTAAATTGAACAAACATGATCGTTTGTTTGATTTGTTTCTATGTGAGGATTCCTATAACACCAGTAACCACCGATTCATAACCCTAATTTCTTAAAGACGATGAGAGT
Source organism: Papaver armeniacum (assembly GCA_023531295.1). NCBI lineage: Eukaryota > Viridiplantae > Streptophyta > Magnoliopsida > Ranunculales > Papaveraceae > Papaver > Papaver armeniacum. Next base: position 106,030 of record JAJJWW010005243.1, read on the forward strand.
TTTGGATTATGACTGAAGAAGAAGACTAGATCTAGATCTCAGTGTGAGGAGACTGCCGGCTTAATTGTAGTGAAATGAGGCTGTCTCTGAGTTAAGAGGTTGTTTATATAGGACTCAGTAGGCATTACTAAACCCTAGCTAGGTCCTAACCTGGGCCAAGATTTGAACTTGAGCCCGTTCGGCCGATTTTAGGTTAGCTACCGCTTGAGCCAGGGTGTTTTATCTTATCACTTGTACACCTAAAAATTTAACGATTTAAGATTGAGTTTACAGTGAAGTATGGACTAGTATTATACGAAAGATTAACAAGAATCCGTGTCCTTCTAGATCATGGATGGGATTATCAAGTTGAAAGTTTCAGATCTGACTTGTACTGTTAGGAAATCTATTCGCATATGCTATATTAGTAGGCTTGGAATATTTTATATCATGGATGGGATTAACAAGTTGAAAGTTCAGAGAAATTAGTAGGCTTGGAATATTTTATCGTCCAAGTTTAGTTTTGCGCCAAGGAGATCAGTTGAATTCCGGCACTTAGGAGAAGTAAAGGAAAGGTATACAGCCAAGCGTATTAGACAGACTGTTTCGCAATTTGGGAACCTAATGGCATTCAAAGGCCAACAGGTGCATTAGCAGCTACCAATTACTGAAACGATGTGTTTTTGGGACTCTTTTTGCCATATTACCCCCACCAACGTGAAGTCTCAATTTACCTTCATCGTGTCTCATACAGGAGCAGTTTGCAATTGAAAACACACAAACTTTACAGTGAATGTGGACTCTAGTCTTCCTTTAATTACTAAACCTCTAGGTGAAAAATGAAAATTACTATCACTGCTAGTACGAATATAAACATAATCTACTAACACTAATCCTTCAAATGATACAAAATAATTAACATATGTTAAGGCCAACTGGTGCTTTAGCTGCATCAGCAGTTCAGCACAACCTACCCAAGAATGAATTTCTTTTCCATGAAAAGAGAAGATGAACTATGAAGTCTCCATTTTCTATTTTACAAATGAATTTTTTGGACTCTTCGTCCATTTACTTACCTATATCATCGTTAATCATGTGGATTGTTGCTGGCTATGTTCCTTTGACTTAGTAAATCTCTAGGTGCAAAATGGAAATCAGTATCATATATTGCTGGTGCAAATTTGAAGGAAAGTGCCTTAAAATCCACAGATCAACCCATACAAAACACCTTGCATACAAACAAATCTAAAGATCTATGATTGAGTTTACACTGTAATTAATCTCGACTAATATTCTACGAAAGACAACGAGAATTTAAAGTAAATCTGAATTTAATTATAAATTTCACAATCAAAGAGCTGCATAATGAATTTCAGTCTACCAAGGCGGATAAACATGGATCGGTGTCCTTCTAGTTCTAGATGATGACTTGGATTATCAAGTTGACAGATCAGTCTCTTCCTCAAATTCTGTATTTTGTTTCATCCTCAGATAAAGGTCTTGATCAAAGATGAAAGCTCAAAGAAGTATGTCCAAAGAAGAAGTCTCAAAGATGAGCCGGTAACTATGAGAGGATAAGTCATTATGACATTAATCAAAGTTGATCGTTGTTGTTGTGTATTCCGGGGTGATTCTCGTTCAACACCAAAAACCCTTTCATCATTTTCAACAAAAAAAAAAAAAAAAAAACAAACTAGATCCAAGTGTGAGGACTGCAAGGTTAAGGTAGAGGTAGCGGTGAAAGAGGCACTTACATCAGTTAAAGGAGGTTTATATATGTCTCGGTTCAGTTTTACAAAAACCCTAGTTACTTACTCCGAACCTGGGCCAACATCTATAACCTGAGCCCATTTAGTCCCAGCGCAAAAAATTGGATTCCCAATTCACCAAGAGATGTCTGTATGTTGGCATGTTGCTCTCCGGGACTCTGTTTGAAATTTAAAAAGTCATTACCTCTAGGTTCTGTGTTTTCATCCGACTAGCCTTGTTACAAATACATCATATGGGTTTGTGCTATGACAGGAATTTCCAAACACTAGAGTCCATCCGCTTGATAGGTAATCCCTACATTTGTATACTCCCCGCTTGACAAGAATTTTCTATGAAATTTAACAAATACATACATCATATGGGTCTAGTTTTGTTGTTGTATGCCGTAGATAATGAGATTCAATGAAAGTGAGTTCACGGCTTGTGTGCATTTTAATATATTCTCTTTCAACGATCTAAATAATTAAATAAAGGTGAATTCAAAGACAATGCTATTGCTAATGCAGTTGCCTCCACAAAAGAAGCACGAATGCAACCATATGCCATTTGATGGAATCATTTAGGGACTACTATGTTGCCATTTGGAGTGCGGTGCATAACAACTCTCACCAAACTATTCTATGAAATTTATAAGAAAGGGGCAAGCATAAAAATAATCAGAGTTAAAAATAGAAATCATTTCAAATTCATTTGTCCATTGGAATTTTGAATCCGTGAGAGATGTTTATTTCACTGGGAAGGGGCATTGAGTATTACATCTCCCCTTTAAATGCCGAGTTCAGTAGACTCGCTAGTGATTTGAGTTGGTAAGTATGTTCGGTATACAAAATAAATCAAACTATTCAAGACACAAGAATACAATTAAAAAAACAACCCCATAGATGCAAACAACAGACTTAAATTAGTCTTAATTATTAACTCAACAACTTGATCTTCACATACAAACTGAAAAACGATCTGATGTTTGACAAATAGATTAACAAGTACAAAAACTAAATCTACAGAACCCAGATATATATGTAGTAGCATTTTCTGGTAAAAGAGGCAGTCCATTAAAAAAAATTCCTCAGCTCAATTGAGCGTCTCTCACACAGAGGACCCTGTCATCCATCCATAATTGAAGTCAACACTATCAACTAATAGAAGTGAAAAATCCAAACTGAAGAGCACCCTAAAAGAAGGAGAAGCCGATTGTTTCCCGAAACTGAAACCCACATTAAAAGAATCTAAAAATATGTTGCAACTAACATTGAGAACATCATAGTTTTTTGAGAGGAGAAATCATTGTGTGGGGAAGTTGTTGTAGATGGACATGTATTTGATGTTCCAGCTTCCATTGATGGATCGATCATGAATAAGAGGGTTTGCTGTTGACCTGTCGTTGATTTTTAGGGTTAGGTTTCAGATTTTTCCCTCTATGCAGTTAGATGATGGAGGCGGAAAAGAAATGAGGGCAACTATTCTACTTATAAGGTTTAGTGATGTAGCTTAGATTAGGGTTAAATTGTAGCCGTTGATCTGTTTTAGATTTAACGGTTCACACGAATTTCATGTGACCGAAGTTTGACTCGTGGGAAAACTTTAGGGCGCATCTCTAGTAAAATTTATGGCCTCATGTCGAAGGGCATACCTGTAAGAGCACATGACGATGATAGCCAACAGCTAGATTAAACTATCGTTCTCACTGATCTAGCTAGCTAGTACCATTTGGAGAGAGTTTCGATACCTCCGCACTGTAGCATTTCTGATTTTCAAAAAATGCTCGGCCTAAGTTCACTATCCCAAAAATACCGGAGTATGTCTCGTAACATAATACTTAGTTGGTCACCAAAAAATATCTGATGTGTGACCAAAAATCTGCATATGACACAAAATTTCTTATAAATTTGTAGACCAAGTTGTCATTTTATGTTTCTTACCGTCAACGCCAGTGATTCTTTCCTTGGTTGCAATACGACATACTTTCTAAAATGAATCTGTGAACTTGTTGATGGTACGCATAGAAAATTTTGCTCGGATATGAATGTGCATCCGTTTCCGCTACTGATAAATGGCACCTGCCAAACCTGATTCAGTTTACACTTTGTAGAGCTTGATTCTGTCGATGGGGTTCAAATGAGAGTTTAGACTCAATTTCACTTGCATGGTTGTTGACATCGCATATCGGATCCTAGGGTCAGACAATAAGCACGTTTCGTCATTTTTTTAGCAACCTATCTAATTAATCAAGCCAGAAAGAATTCGTCAGTTTAAATCGTTTAAACTAGCAACATTAATTCAGATAGATTGAAGGGAGGAACCCCTATGATAGATAGATCCTAATCGGACTATCAAATATTGATGCAGATATTTTTGAAAGTATCAACAAAGTCAGTCGTTGTTCCCTCCTTTACAGAAGGGTGACTCAAAGAGGCAAAGATTGAAGGGAGGAACCCCTATGATAAGTAGTATAATTTCGTTAGATTTGGTAAATGGTAAGTAGGGGAAATGATCCATCCCAAAAAGAAACCACCAAATAAAACATGATACTAGCTGGTACAATGAGTTCTAACACCTTCATTGATGATCTTATCTGTATGACTTGACGCACATGATGAAACTCTGTTTAGCCATTCCGCTCATGTAGAAGTTAAAACGGAAAATGGGTCATTTGTCCAAAAAAATTTAAAACACGTTTCAAATAGACGAGTAAAAAATTTTATGGGTGAAATGGACACAAAAAAAATAGCAAGGATGAAACTGGATTCATCATGGCTTAAACTTAAAAAATAGCGAGGATGAAACTGGATGCGTCCTGTGTAAAATAAAAATAAGAAAAAGTATTTGAAAATGGGCAGGATGAAACTGGCTACATCCTGCCTATTTTTAATTTTTTGTCTATTTAAACAGTATCAAAATCTAACTGTCCTTTTCACCCCAGGAAATTTTAATTTTGGTCTTTTTAACCAATTTTGTGAAGTTAAAAAATTTCTTAAATAGTTTCCAGCAAGGTATATGGTAATTTATAATGAATCTTATTGAACTGCAAGGTTGTATTGGTCTTGCAAAAGGGCAGCGTGAAGGAACTTTACCAAATTCTAAACGAAGCCATTTCAGATTAGGATGCTGAATAGTCATCAAGAGACGAATCCTCATTGTTAAACACAGCTTACAGATTTGACTCTAAAATTAGGTAGATGGATGAATTTTGATCTCCATCACATTAAAAACTAAAAAAAGGAATGTAATAGATAATTTAGGCTGCTGTTTTGTTTAGGAAATTCATTTTACTACTTCAGTGAATTTGTTGTGTTCCATTTTTTTCCTGCGGTAATATGGTTTGAATGAACCCGCGGAGCCGAATTGAAAACAAACCATATAGAAAAGAATTATATGGTTCCATACAGTTTGTTCATACTATTTAGAGACCATGCCATGCATATAGCTAAACAAATAGCTAAACTTAAATTAGTCTTAACTTGATTTTTAAGTACAAGCTGAAAGGATCTTCAATTAAAGAAGGAGAACACTAGCTTGAATCAACAAATACAAAAAAATAAATCTTCAAAACCAGATATGCAGTGGCATTTCATGGGAAAATAGGCTGTCCGTTAAAATTCCTCGCTCAATTGAATCTACCAGTAGATTATTGTTCTCTGCATTTGGAGACTCTGTCATTGGTGGATCATGAATAAGAAGTTGGCACACTCAACTGATAGCGATACAAAACCTAAAATCCAAAAGGTTAAAAGAAAAGGAGAAACCAACAATTTGTTAGCATTGACACCAAGAAAAATACGATAGTTTTTTGAGAGGAAAAATCATTGTACGGTTGTTGTTGATGTTTCTGCTTCCATTCATGGATCATGAACACAAAGAACATGAGAATTGTTGATTTTTAGGGTAGGTTTTGGATTATTTTTTATCTCCGCGCAGCTAGAGATGGAAGCGGATGAGAAGAAAAAAGGGCAACTATTCTACTTATAAGGTTTTGAGATGTAGCCCGTACAGATTAGGGTTAAATTGTAGCCGTTCATATGTTCTCAAAGATTAAGACTAAGTTCATGAGATCTATGTCAAGGATACCCAAACCTCCCTAATTTTTGTTAGCACACACCATATTTTAATTGACAAAATGAGTACACTTGGATCGTGGTTTATACTCCTAAAGATAATTACGCAATTTCTTCTCCAACTCTTTTATTATGGCATTCTACTATTATCATACGGCATATGGTGGATCTTTAGTTACTTCGGTGTGATTGCTGAGCCATTTTGTAGCTGTCATGTTGGCTATACATATAGAGGACAAATTGGAAACTAGTCAGGTGTGATTGATGACTGATGAGCCATTTTGTACTAATCTTTAGTTACCATCACCAGTTTGAGGGCTGCTTATTTGCAAATTGGAAACTACTACCATTTTTGCTACCTATTTGATATGCGCCATAAAAACAGGCTATTTGTAGAGAATGTTAGCTATTAATCTTAGGCAATGAGCTAATAAGATTTGAAACAACGCAAACTTAAAAGAATCAATTTCAAGATAAATTTCAACATAAAAGATAAATACAACACTTCATTATCTCGAATATAAACAGGAGCCAGAACAGATGATCAAGCCTGGCTATGTTGTTGGCTCAACTAAAATATTGGGGCACGAAATAGATGCATCGTCTTTAGAACTAGAACTCTTGTGTCCAGCTGCTGCTAACTATAGTCGCCGTAGCTAATAAGAAATTCATTAAGCTTTGGTATTTTTTGAACAACCTTTATGTAAGCAAGCACCACACCAATTGTCTTGATCTTCATCTTCTATTAACCAAAGCTGAACTAAACCTTGATAATTGGTCACACACAAAGAGAGAACAGTATGAGAAATTTGATTCCTGCAGGTTGAAGTTAAGGTTTTTAGTTCAGTACTTGGAGTCAGTGATGGATTTCAGAAATTCGATCCAGATGTTAATTTCTTTTCTCAATTAAATTTTGCATTTCTAACTCAGAATCATCCATATGATAAAGCAGTAAAATAGAATCTGAATTTCATTGATACACTACAGGAAAAAATACATCTACAACTGGAGATTTACAACGCTTCGCTAAGTATTGTAGAAAGTCCTATGTTTTACAACTGATTTCAAAGGAAGAGTTGTCGTATATCATCACTGCCAACCCTTAGGAAACAAGGGGTTGCGCTAAGAAAACAAACCACAACTCCTTAAGCAAAACAGTTGTGATGACATTTAGCTATAACAACGTTGTTACATATATGTAGTGACTTAGCCTATCACAATACTCACAAGTGTTGTTGAAGAACACAAAAATATGATAATGAAAAATATGTTAGAGGGGAGATTCGAACATGAACCTACTACATGGAAGTCTAGCTTATCAACCACCCTTTCAGTTCACAAGTTTTGATTTTTTTTCTTTTTTTTAAATAGAAACCTACAACAACACTTATATGTGTTGTTGAAGTAAAAATATATAATGTTCCATATATGTAGTGACTTAGCCTATCACAATTCTGACAAGTGTTGTTGAAGAACACAAAAATATGATAATGAAAAATATGTTAGAGGGGAGATTCGAACATGAACCTACTGCATGGAAGTCTAGCTCATCAACCACCCTTTCAGTTCACAAGTTTCAGTTTTTTTCTTTTTTTTTTTTAAATACAAACCTACAACAACACTTATAAGTGTTGTTGAAGTAAAAATATATAATGTTGGAAAAAATGAGGTTATAGGGGAGATTCGAACATGAATCTACTGCATGGACGTCTAGCTCATCAACCATCCTTACCGTTCACAACTTTTGGATTTTTTTTTCTTTTTTTAATAAAAATGTATAACAACACTTATAAGTGTTGTTGAAGTAAAAATATAGAACATTAGAAGAAATGAGGATGGGGGGATTTGATCCTCAACCTCCTGTATGGAAGTCTACACCACTAACCATACCTACACTATTATATGTTCTGTCAAGTTTGTGGTTCTTTAATACACTAACTTTATGACAACCCTTCATAAGAAATCTTACCTCAGTAAATGGATGGATTCGGCTGCTTTACCAAATTTCCGAATTAGAGTAGTCAACTCACGGACAAGTTTCGATCTCGGATCCCGATACACATACAATATGCGTAAATAGGGTTTTTAAGGTTTCGTAGAATATCTTGAAGAAATCTTACCCGTAAATGGATGGATTAGTCGTTCTTAACAAGTTTCGACTTAGAGTAGTCAACTCGCGGCTAGGTTTCGTTCTCTGAGCATGGTACGCATAGAATATGCATAAATAAGGTTTGTTTAAGGTTTTAGAATATACCGAAGGAATCTTACCTGTAAATGAATGGATTCGTCGTTTTTACCAAGTTTTGACTTAGAGTATTCAACTCGCGGCCAGGTTTCGATCTCGGATCCTAGACGCATACAATATGAAATTGGAATTTTTTAAGGTTTCGTAGAATATCTCGAAGGAATCTTACCTCGTAAATGGATGAATTCGCTGTTCTTACCAAGTTTCGACTTAGAGTAGTCAACTCATGCTGTGTTTCGATCTCGGATCCCGATACGCATACAATATGCGAAATAGGTTTTTTTAAGGTTTCGTAGAATATCTCAAGGAATCTTAACTCGTAATTGGATGAATTCGTCATTCTTACCAAGTTTCGACTTAGAGTAGTCAACTCACGGCCGGGTTTCGATCTCGGATCCGGTACGCATACAATATGCGTAAATAGGAATTTTTAAGGTTTCGTAGAATATCTCAAGGACTCTTACCTCGTAAATGGATGAATTGCGTTTTACCAAGTTTCTGACTTAGAGTAGTCAACTCATGGCCAGGTTTCGATCTCGGATCCTGATACGCATACAATATGCAGAAATAGGGTTTTTTTAAGGTTTCGTAGAATATCTCGAATGAATCTTACATGTAAATGGATGGATTAGTCGTTCTTACCAAGTTTCTGACTTAGAGTAGTCAACTCGCGTCCAGGTTTCGTTCTCGGAGCATGGTACGCATAGAATATGCATAAATAGGGTTTGTTTAAGGTTTCGTAGAATATACCGAAGGAATCTTACCTCAAATGGATGGATTCGCTGCTTTTACCAAGTTTTGACTTAGAGTAGTCAACTCGCGGTCGTGTTTCGATCTCGGATCCTAGTACGCATACAATATGCGTAAATAAGAATACTTTAAGGTTTCGTAGAATATCTCAAGGAATCTTACCAGTAAATGGATGAATTCGCTGCTCTTACCAAGTTTCGACTTAGAGTAGTCAACTCATGGCCGAGGTTTCGATCTCGGATCCCGATACGCATACAATATGCAGAAATAGGGTTTTTTTTTAAGGTTTCGTAGAATATCTCGAAGGAATCTTACTGTAAATGGATGAATTCTGGCTGCTCTTACCAAGTTTCGACTTAGAGTAGTCAACTCACGGCTGTGTTTCGATCTCTGATCCTTGTACGCATACAATATGCGTAAATAGGAATTTTTAAGGTTTCGTAGAATATCTCAAGGACTCTTACCCGTAAATGGATGAATTGCTGTTCTTACCAAGTTTCGACTTAGAGTAGTCAACTCATGGCCGTGTTTCGATCTCGGATCCCGATACTCATACAATATGCGAAATAGGGTTTTTTAAGGTTTCGTAGAATATCTCAAGGAATCTTACCCGTAAATGGATGGATTAGTCGTTCTTACCAAGTTTCGACTTAGAGTAGTCAACTCGCGGCCGTGTTTCGTTCTCGGAGCATGGTACACATATAATATGCAGAAATAGGGTTTGTTTAAGGTTTCGAGAATATTCCGAAGGAATCTTACCTCGTAAATGGATGGATTCTCCGTTCTTACCAAGTTTTCGACTTAAAGTAGTCAACTCGGGGCTGTGTTTCGATCTCGGAGCTCCGGTATGCATAAAATATAAAGAAATAGGGTTTGTTTAAGGTTTCGTAGAATATTGGATGGAATCTTACCCGTAAATGGATGGATTCGTCGCTCTTACCAAGTTTCGACTTAGAGTAGTCAACTCGAGGCCAAGTTTCGATCTCTGAGCCTGGTTTGCATACAATATGCAGTAAATAGGGTTTGTTTAAGGTTTCGTAGAATATTCGAAGGAATCTTAAATAACTTCATCAATTTTGATGATGTTTTGATGCTAATTTTGAAGTCGAACCCTCTCAGAGCTTCGTGGTTCATAGATTATATGCCATTATACCAAGTTTGAAGTTCGAATCGACATTGAGCTTCATATTTATCGATTTTGATGATGTATCATACTAAGTTTGAAGTCAGAACCCTCTCAAAGCTTCTTGGTTCATAGTTTGTATGTCGTTATACCACATTTGAAGTTTGAATCGATACTGAGCTTCATATTTTTCGATTTCGATGATGTATCATGCTACTAATGTGAACTAAATCTACTTCCTGACCTGTATGACTAGTCAAAATTACTTCATGACCTATGTAACTAGTCGAAATTTTAACCGAAAGCACAAAGAGAAATCACAAAAGCATAAAGAGAAAGCACAAAGAAAACACACTTTCTTATTTTTTCTGCTTCATCCCCATATATTTTTGGAATTTTTATTTATAACTGAAGGTCGATAATAATATTTTAAATTTATTGATATATTTTTTGGATTCTTTTCATATCGAAAGTTGATAATAAAATCGAATACACGAGTTTGAACTAGCACAAAGAAAAACACAAACTTCTCAATCCGTATGAGCATCCTAAAGTGAATCTACACCGTCCCTTAATTTTTGCAATCCGTATGAGCATCCTAAAGTAAATCTACACCGTCCAAATTATTTACATAAATCAATTTTTTTTTTCTTTCTCTCATCTTCCGCCTCCCTTACTCTTTCATCTTCTTTCTTCTTCTCCCCATTTCCTCTCCTCTCCTGCTGGCTGCTGCTGTTTGAGAGATGAGATTGAGATTCAGTTTTGAGAGAATCAATTGATCTGGGTATGTACATGTTGAAGTGATGGTGCTGCTGTGAACCATGGAAGAGAACGACTAGGGATAGTTATGGATTCGATCAACAGAGAGAAGCATGATTAGGGTTTTGAATTTGATTTTTGAATTGAATGAAATCGATGAGTAGATCGAGTATTAATTGATGAAGAAACAAAAGGGTATTGTTTAATTTTAGTTGTGGAAATGTTTTTAGATGAAGAATCAAAGAATTAGGGTTTTGATTTTTAGGCCTGGAATCAAGATAAGAATCGAGATTTAGTTATAGGGGGGAAGGTAATGAACATGGTAAGACTGCGGTGAACAATCTCTCCTGCAATTTCTACTTTGGGGATAGATTTAAGGTAATTAGGGTTCTTCATTTACCTATTTTTTGAATGTGTTCGGTTTAGAAATTGATTATATTGAATTGCGTTTTGTTTGGAATTAAAGAATAGATGATTGTATGGGTTTGGTTTTAAAGTTCTTGACTCGGGATATCGTAACCCTAATCCCCTGTTCTTCCCAAATTAATTTGTTAGGTTTGTTTGAACCTATAGCTGCTAGTCAGGTTTTTTTTAAGTATGGGATTTGTTTGATTTATGGGTTCTGCGAAATTTTGGTTTCTTTTCACGCCTCTCTCACCAAACCCTCTAGCCCCTTCCTCTAATATTTGTTTGATATTAGTATAATATGAGGGATATCGGGTTGCTCTTAAGGTTCCAGTCCATTGTTTGATATCTAGGCGGTGCTTGCAAAGCTGATAAGGAAGGCAAATTTGGATTGTGTTATGATATGATAGGGTGACTCCTTGCTTGTAAATTTTTCTAATTGTTTTTCTTTCAGTTTGCTTAATTTTTTTCTTCCTGTCAATCTTGTGTTTAGTTACTCAACTATGTGTATCCTGTCTTTTGTTTTTGGTTGTAATTTCCCTGTCTTATAATCCTAGTATATAAGAGGGATATTGGGGTTCTTCTTGAGGTTCACATTGATGGTTTTGGATTCTGTGAAGCCGGAGTATAGCTTGACTTGCGTTGTTTGCTTGGCTTGTTTCTTAAGAAAATTCGCAGATTGCCGCCTGATAACTTTCGCCTTTCGCCGGGCTTGAGAGTTTATGGTGCTTTATCCTTCCTTGGATGTCTGAGACTCTTGCAACCTCTTCAATTCATATTCTTAATGTTAAAGTTTTTTTCAATTAGAGACTTGATTTTGAATGAGAAATTATTAAGATGGAGGTGATGATCCTTTCCCCATATTATCGACTATGATTATAATATGCATTTTGTTTAAATCTTTCACAACAGGAGATTTTCCAAGCCAGTACTTTGATCCATCACTTTAAAATCTCAATTTTAACTCGAGTTTTTTATTTTATTGATTTTGAAAAGTCTGTTTATGAATTGGGAATTTATTTCTACCCCTATGGCTTGTTTAAGTGCCCAATACGAAAATCACAAAAATCATTCATTTCAGTTTTTTTCAGAATTGTCAGCGGATTCTTAATTTTGGCTTACTTTTCTGCTGACAATGTGAATGGAGGAAAATTTATTACTTAGAATTTGAGTTTGTTGTTTGTAAATTGTTGATGATGATAAAACTAAGGCTTGTTTCTCAATAACATTCGCATTGCCGACAAAGAGCTTTCGCCTTTCGCCGGGCTTGAGAGCTAATGCGCTTTATCCTTCCTTGGATGTCCGAAACATTATCTTTACAAACTCTTTTTTTTTCTTAATTCTTTTGATTTTTAGTCTGTCTCGCCTCCGATTGGCCTCACTGACTTCAATTTTAGATTTAAACTAAACCCGATTGATTTTTAGTTTGCTAATGTATCCGATTGGATTTTTTTGTTGAATGAGTCAAGTGTCGATGATGATAAAACTAAGGCTTGTTTCTCAAGAACATTCGCAGTTGCCGCCTAAGAGCTTTCGCCTTTCGCGGGCTTGAGAGTTTATGTTGTTCCATCCTTCCTTGAATGTCTGAGAGACACTTTTGATTGATTATATGATTTTAGTTTTAAATTTTAGGCTCTTGATTTTCTATTTAGGTTTTTTAGGAGAATATGAGTAAGATGGAGGTGATGATGCTTTGCTTTTCATTCATTATGGTGATGGGTAACTAATCGGATATCGATGTTTTATGCCAATTTTTCGGTTTTTTGTTTACGGGAGATTGCTTTAATCCTTAGGCTTCGAGATGCGGCCATATGTTCTGCGAATCATGTGCTTGTTCTGCAGCTTCTGCGATGATATTCCAAGGTCTTAAGGCTGCTAAACCAAAATTCAAGTGCCCTGTTTGTAGAGAGGTACTAAACTACTAATTTATATATATATATATATATTTTTGCTGGATCTTCAATTTGTGTGTGGTTCTACGGCCACCCTCCTAGCAGTTAGGATCTAGCTCTCCCGTATATCTTGCTCCGCTCTCTAGTCATGGTTTTTCTCGATTTTGATGCTTGCTAGGAAAACTTCGTTTTGTCATCTATCACCGAATCGCTATCCGGTTTGAACGGCCCAAGCTATAAATTTGGAGTTTTTCAAAATAGAAAAAAAAACAAACTAGGATATTATCACTAATCAAATTATATGTTCTTTCTTTGCGCTTGGAGTATGTGCCAATCCAATTCACATGAAACTAGGAATACCGGGTCAATCCTTTGTTTGAGAAGCTTTGATATTTACTAAAACACTTCAAAGATTATGGGTGCTTTTAGGGATTATTGGAAAGAACGGATGCTTGAGGAACATTCTTAGATGGTCAAACAATCTAAAGAATACTGGGAGTCGCAGACCAAATATGTCATTGGATATTGACAGCTTAATAGCTCCGCTCTTCTTCGGGGGAAGGGGGAAAAATGAAAAAAAATGAAATGAAAACTTTGCTCTTTATCTAGTTCTAGAACAGAATGTTATAAGAATAATTGCAGTGTGGTATTGTAGGCATGTATTCATTGGTGGGTAAAGAATTGGGAACTGAACTTTCTTTGTGAACGGTACAATGTTAGAATGAATGTAAATGTGTTCATTTGGCAGGTTAGGTTAATGTGAATGTGAAATACTTTCGCAATTCGGTTTCACCTATAATTATTTTTTTCAAAATATTTTTATGCACACAACTTCTAATAAGAGTTGTGTTCCATATTTCAACTACACAAACCGTAGGTTTGTGAAAGAATGTATTTACGACATAAGTAGGTTTTGTCCAACATAGTTCTACAACTCTAACAAGTGTCGTGCAAATCTTATTCATAATAGTAATAAGAGTTGTTACATATTTCTACAATACACATCCTAAGTTGTCTAAGATAGTCCTTCAACTTATACAAGTGTTGTGTTACATATTTCTACGATGCGCATCCTTTGTTGTGTAAAATAGTCCTACAACACAAGCAAGAGTTGTGTTAGGCTTTCAAAAAAATCGAAAGAGAATCACAACTTTGGCAAAATATTGTCGAACCATGAATCACATCACCCTTTACAACACTTAGTCAAGTATTGTAGAAAAGCTTGGACTTTCTACAATACCCCACCTACACAATACACAAAAAAAGCGTTGTAGTAGGGGTACTACAACCCTAATACAGTGTTGTAAATGATGATTTTTCCCGTAGTGATAATTTCAAGATAAACAGTTAAATAAAACATCAATTACTGCATTATCTCAGTATATACAAGCAGATCAACAAGAAGAATCGCAGTCCTTTATAATGATTCGGAGTGGGCTTCTCTCTGCTACTAGGAGTTGATCTTCCTCTTTGTAATGAAAATATCTTCATTGTGAAAAGAAGGGGCTTCAAAAAAGTGGAGGCAGCTATGAGAGGATAACTCATTATGACATAAATCAAAGATGATTGTTCTTGTGTATGTGAGAATGATTCCCTAATTTGACAGTTTCAAATTTTTGTTTCCCTTATTCTCCGTGTTCTCTTGAAGTTTATCCGTTACCTTCTTTGCTGCAGTGCAAAAGTTTCTTGAATTTTATCCTTTTATTCCTCGATTAAATATACTATTCATCAAAGATTCTCGATATCCCGGATGATCTACAAGAGGTATTGATGAAAGTCCTTCAATAGTGGTGGTACCGAGAGGATAAGTCATTATGCCCGGTTGATGTTGCCTATGTGAGGATTCCCGTATAAATCATAATCCTAATTTCCATAATCATCATTTTTAAGACTAGAGTAAAAGAGAATTTTAATCAGAAAAATGAGTTTTGGGTTATGATTGAAGAAGAAGAAGACTGGATAGATTTGAGAGTAAGCAGAGACTGCAAGCTTCACAAAAGTGAAAGAAGAAATCCAAAAGTTAAGGATGTTTATATATGACTCCGTCGATAAAACCCTAAGTCCACAAGAACTGGGCCAAGATCTAAATCTACACCCGTTCGGCCCGATATTAGCTTCTAGCTTGTCGCTGTGTTTTCGTTTTGTCTTGGTGGATTTATATAGAGCATATGGCATTTGATGGGTTGGATTACATTGCCTATGAAAGAACCATGCATGACAACCCCCATCAACTACTAATGTAACCAAATTTAGCTATTTCTAACAGAACTATCCGTAGCCCCAATCTGGACAAGTTTCTAAACAAAGAGAACGAATATTTCGGAGAGACATGCTTTTCCCATTTCTTGCTCCATTTTGGCTTACAAATACCAGATGGACATGGTAAAATGTATTTTTTTTTATTTATTGTACCACACAGGATTGCTAATGAATGTGATGGGGGATTTCTCGGGACTTCAAACATTTAATTTGAACTTGTTGAAGTTAGATCTAGTTAATGGAGATGAACGAAATTGAATTGAATTCAGGCCTAGGTAGGAGGATTCATGGACAGCTACCGCCGAGCGTGCTAGAGACAGTACTCTTTCACAGTTTGGAAACCTCTAATGGAAATTAAGAAGCTGGCCATTGCAAAGTCATGACCATCCACAGAAATATGCCGCAAACCGGTGTTGCACAAACCAAGGATGAATTTTTTTTCTCCCACTGGTGAAAAGAAAAGATTAAATTTTAGGTACTCTTGGTCATATTAATTACCCGCACCAAACAAATATGAAATCTCCATTTACATTACCCACACCATTGATCAATTCATCATGTCTCTCATACAAAAATATAAGCACAAACCCTACAGTGGAATGTGTTGACTATGTGTCCTTGATTTAGTAATTCTCTGGGTGCAAAACGGAAATTACTATCATTGCAGCTGATAGGAATTTGAAACGATGCATAATGGATGCACTAAGACTGATCCTTCCATTGATACAAACATTTGTACGTATAAAATCTAAATGATTTATGAAAGACTTTGAAAATTTTAACATTGAATCTGAATTTCATTACAAATTTCTCAAACAACAACTACCAGTAAACCAATACAGATTAACAATGTATTATCAAGGTGACGGTTTCTCTCTTATTCTCTGTGTTCTTGAAGTTTATTCATATACCCTGTCCTTTTTGGTGTCTAGTTAATGGATGACATTTTACTGATTCATTTTTTTTTTTTATCGGTAAAGATAAAGTTTTGTATATAGTAATAAAGAAACGTTTACATTCACTATTTGTTGTATGCAACCCTCATACAAAGATAAGCTCACGAGCATACATCTGAACTTGATGCTGATACTAGATGTATTGTAGGAAATGGTTCTTCAATAAATGTTTGGAGAGATAAATGGATATTAGATACTACTCCGAATGAAGCATTCCCAAATGAAGAATATATTACTCAGAACTCCAATATGAAAGTCAGTGAGCTGATAGTCAAACACCAATGGCAGATTCCAGAACAAATGCTCAAATACTTCTCTATTGAAGATCTGCCCATACTGAATAATGGTGTAGATAAAATGGTTTGGACTGGTCATCATTCATGTTAATTCACAGTAGCTCATGTAGTAAACAGAATAAGAAAGAAGAAACCTAAACTAAACTGGTACAAGCGCATCTTTAAAAGTTGTGTCCATCCATCTACTGCAAGCAATATTTGGAGAATAACAAGAGATGTTTGTGCCACAAAAGAAAAACTAAAATCTAAAGGTTTCAATCCTGCTTCTAGAAATCACTTGGATTGTGATCAAGTTAACAGTTTCCGATATGTCTCCCTTATTCAATGTCTTCTTGAAGTTGGTGCATGTAGTTATTTGGTAACTTTTGTTCCTTTTCTTTTATGGATATATCGAGTTATCTCCCGGCAGACCCATTCAAACTTCAATTTTAGTAAGCAAAAGAAAAAAAACACAATCTAAAGGTAAACTATCAAAAGACACCTGACGGCTATGAAAGAATAAGTCACTATGACATAAATCAAACATGATTGTTCCTGCGAGAATGATTCCCTAATTTCTATGATCATTTTGTAGAAGACAAAGAGAATGAGTAGATCTAATAAGTGTGAAAGAGGCACACTCTTTCGGTTTAAGGATGTTTATATAGGACTCGGTATAACTGAAGTGAAAGTCTGAAACCCTAGGTCACTAACACCAAAGTTGGGCTAATACCTAAACCAGAGCCCATTTACCCGAATATTAGCTAGCCTTTCGTGTTCCCATATTTTGCTCCATCTAGACTTGCAATGACAATATGGCATGGTGAAATGTAATTTATTTACCATCTCGAAATTTAACGATTGTGTGTTAGAACTTAAGACATTTTGAACTTGTTTGAGTTGGAAAGGTGAGTAAGTATATAATCAGGGTCATCAAAAGTAGAGCTGCAGTGGTGAGTGGTGAATCGGTGATGGCAGTGGTAGTCCATATGGTGGTCGGCGGGGGCTATGGTAGCGATGCTATTTCGTTAGGGTTTTCATTGTTCTCTTCAATGATGGGCAGTTCCATCCGGGTATCTCTAATGGGATTTTTTGTTCAATTTTGTTTGTTTATTTGTAATGCGCTTCCTAGCTTGGTTGAGGTTGTGTTCCCTGGCTTTTGTTTTTTACTCTTCGTGAGGAACTTTTTTTTAGTTATCTTGGATTATCTCGGTAGTCCTTGCACTTTCTATGAAAGTTGTATCTCGTGTTTGGGTCTAGTTGTAATCTATTCTTATTTCTTCAACAAAATCTTCTTTCACGATCAAAAATAAAAATAAAAAATTAAGGTGAGTAAGTTCTGTTTGCAAAATAATGGGTGGTACCGGTCATTCACAAGAACGGTTCAAGATTTTACGTAAACAATTAGGCACTTTACCGTCCAAATTTAGTGTAGGTTTTCAGAGGAGATTCGTGGAAATTGAATTTCGGCAAGGCTAAGTCATGGACTCCCTATAGCCAAGCGCACTAGAGACTCTTTATCACAGATTAGGAACCTAATGGAAGGAAAATAAGCTTGGCCATTGCAAAGGCACGTAAAGACCACTTTCTAGTGTCAGGAGAGCAGGAAGAGGAGGAAATTATAAGCATTAATTAAGCACCGAGTTAGCAAAAACTCAATAGTTTGCAGATTTATTATGCTTCTTTTGAATTCAAACCTCTAGCTAATTACCATCAGTTGTACGATGTTCTCATATAGTTAGCTTAAAAAGAGAAGGGAAACTTTTCATCAGAGCACACCCATTGTATTTGTCCAAGAATCCAGAACATGAGTGAATGACCTGAACTGATTTTACTAGGAATCCGCAAATGACTCTTCTCCTGACCAAATTTCCAGCACCATTTTTGGAGTAAGGCTAGGTTCATGAGACTAATGTTAAGGATACCCAGACCTCCCTAATTTTTGTTAGCACACGCCATCTTGCAATTGTACAAAATGAAAATTACTCATTTTGTTTTCCAACTCCTTTATTAATTATGGCATTGTATTACTGCTTATACGTACGGCATATATGGATCTTTAGTTACTCGTGTCATTGATGAGCCATTTTCTACTAATCTTTAGTTACCATCAGCTATTGAACCTGAATTTTGAATGAGCCATTATCTCAATATAAATAGGAGTTAAAAACAGATTAGCGAGCCTATTGTATTGCCTCAGCTAAAAGATTTGGACTACTAAGTTCTTCCTTGATTCCATTAGCTAGATAGATCATGACTTGGATTATCAAGACGACAGTTTCAAAGTTTTATTTCCCTTATTCCCGCTGAGATTTTGAAACTTACCTTCACTTTTTGCACTATGTAATCTGTTCATCTCTTCCGACCCCCCTTCTTGACGACTATGATGGGTTACACATAAAAATAAGGCACTCAAGAATTAGTGGTACATATGACAGGACAAGTCATTATGACATTGAATTAAACAAACATGATTCCTCTTCTGTTGTGTATGCGAGGAAGAATTCCGTATGACTCATACGTAATCTTAATTTCTATGATCAATTTGAAGACAAGAGAGGAGGAAGAGAGAATTTTTAACAGAAAAGGTGTTTTCGATTGAAGAAGGGGACTGGATCTAAAGAACTTTATGTTTCATACACACACCAGGGCAATTTATTAAAGAAAAACACAAACTTTTTACAGTGGAATAATGTTTGACAATTTGTCAATCAATTAGGAAATTTCTAGGTGCAAAATTTAATTTACTGCCTAAATTTGCAGGTACAAATTTTAAGCAATGTGCCTTACTAATCCAAAACTAATCCACTAAGAATTTTCATTACTCACAAACAACTTCATTAACTTGAATATACCAAAACAGATTATAACACGTCTGGATCATGACTTGGATTATCATAAACTTCACCGCTTCAGACCTGTCTCTCTTATTCTCTGTGCTCTTGAAGTTCATCTTCAGTGTAGTCTTTTCAGGTGCAGTTGGGTAGAATTTTATTCCTTGAATGAAATCTTCTGAACCGTCTCGTCATATAATCTCTTCTTACCACCCCTTCATCATTGTGAGCAAATGTCTTCCGAGATCAGAGTCATACAAGAACAGCTGTGAGAGGAAAAGTCATTATGACATTAAACAAACAATGATGATTGTTGTGTTTTCTAAGTGAGGAGAAGTCATTATGACATTAAACAAAATGAGTTTTGATTGAAGAATAAAACTAGACCTAAAGTATGAGGAGACTGCAAGCAGCTTAAAGTAGTAGGGAATAAGGCAGCCTCTCCATCAGTTGAAAGGAGTTTTATATATGATTCCGTATTAAACCCTAGGTCACTAACTCCTATTCTAGGCCAAGATCTAAACCTGAGCCCATTCTTTTTTTAGCTAGGGAATAAAAGAGTATGTCTCGTCTAAATGTTTGCATGAACTCATATTTGATTAGATTTTTCAGTATCGGTAGCTTTATTTTCTAGGTTTTGGTTTAGGAGTTTGGAAGCCCATTTAAAGGTTGTCTCGTCTAAATGTTAAGACATTGAATCATAGATTAATAAAAATCACTTCCTATTGAGAAGTTTATAAAGATGTGTTTATTTCTATCGTTATAGTACTAACATCCTACAACACATTCTCAGTTCCAGTTTGGACTTGCAAATGAAGTCCACTTTTTGCAACCCTATGCTGCTGAAACAACTTACGCTTTTATAAGTAAGATTTATAACACCAGTTTGGGTGGTAGTTATAAATTTTTTTTTCCAGAGGCTGCTAATACTTGTACGGCGCAGTACATATAGATCAAACTATGCAAGAGACCAGGATACAACTCAATGAAAACAACCATAGACGCAAATAACAGACTTAAATTAGTCTTAAATATGAACTCGATAACTTAATCTTCAATATAGATAGACCAATAGATTAACAAAATCCAAATACTACCTCCGTCTCACTATTAAGTGACCTACTAGTGGGACTAATTTAGTAGCATTTTATGCTAAAACAGGCAGTCCATTGAAAAATTCCTCAGCTCAATTGAAATCTTCCGATCCAGCTTCTCTCCAACAGGAGACCCTGTCATCCATTCAATAATCAACTGATAGTAGTGAAGAGAGAGCCCTAAAAGATGGAGAAGCCAATTGTTTGGAAACCAAAACCTACAGTAAAAGAATCTAGAAAAATATGGTTGCAACTGACATTGAAAAGATCATAGTTTTTTGAAAGGAAAAATCATTGTGGGGGGAAGTTGTTGTCGATATATATGAATTTGATGTTCCTGCTTCCATTGATGGATCGATCATGAATAAGAGATTTTGCTGTTGTTGATTTTTAGGGTTAGGTTTTGGATTTTTTCCTCTGCGCATTTAGATGGAGGGCAACTATTCTATTTATAAGGTTTAGTGATATAGCTTAGATTAGGGTTAAATTATACTCGAAACTTGATATCTTTATCAAAGTTAGATATGTCCGGATACTCTTTTGAAATTAATAATCAATCTTTCAGCCTGTTTAAAAATTCTCTACTTGTTGGTACTGGTTTTATGATTAACGGTTTATATAGAATTAACCTTGATAAAAAGTTTTCAGAAAATCTTTTATCCCAAGAATGTAATAACTGTATTGGAAACAAGAGGAGCATGATTAAAGAAAATTCTGCTAACTTGTGGCATAAAAGATTGGGGCACATCTCCAAAGAAAGAATAAACAGATTGGTGAAGGATGGGATTCTCCCGCAACTGGACTTCACTGATTTTGGAGTCTGTATTGATTGTATTAGAGGAAAAACAGTTAAACACTCTAAGAAAGGAGCTACAAGAAGCAGTGAACTTCTTGAGATAATCAACACTGATATTTGTGGACCTTTTTCTTCCACACCATTCATGGGTGGAGAGTTATATTTCATCACATTCATTGATGACTATTCACGGTATGGTTATATCTATTTGTTAAGTGATAAATTTCAGGCAGTAAATGTCGTTGAAATATTTATCACTGAAGTTGAAAGACAACTAGATAGAAAGGTGAAAGTCATACGATCTGATCGTGGTGGTGAATATTACTGAAGATATGATGAATCAGGTAGAAACCGTGGCCCATTCGCCAAACTCCTTGAAAAGCTAGGCATTTGTGCGCAGTACACAATGCCGGGAACGCCACAGCAGAACGGTGTTGCTGAGCGGCGTAATCGTACTTTGATGAATATGGTCAGAAGTATGATAAGTAACTCAACCTTACCTGTTATGTTGTGGGGTGAAGCTCTCAAGACTACTATGTACATCTTAAATAGGGTCCCTAGTAAGTCAATTCCTAAGACTCCTTATGAGTTGTAGACTGGAAGGAAACCCAGTTTAAGGCACTTGCATGTTTGGGGTTGTGCAGCAGAAGCTAGAATTTATAACCCACATGAAAAGAAATTGGATCCTAGAACAATTAGTGGTTTCTTTATTGGATACCCTGAGAGATCCAAAGGGTATAGGTTTTACTGTCCTAATCATACAATGAGAATTGTCGAAACCGGTAATGCTAGATTCCTTGAAAATGGTGAGTCTAGTGGGATTAGTGAATCGCGCAAAATTGTAATTGAAGAAAAACGGGTAATAATTCCTATTCCCATAACTTCAGAAAGAATTGTTGTTCCCTTAAATGGTCATGAAAATGAAATCTTGGAACAACAAGAAGCCGAGACACTTCCCATTAATGAAAATGATCCAACAATTGATGAACCACAGTCAATTGAACTTCGCAGATCTAATAGAAATAGGAAATCTGCTATATCTCCTGACTATGTAGTGTATCTTCAGGAGTCAGATTTTGACATTGGATCAAATAAGGATCCGGTATCGTTTTCTCAAGCCATGAAGTGCAGTGAGTCGGCTAAATGGATTAATGCCACAGATGAAGAGATGAAGTCCATGAAACAAAATGAGGTATGGGATTATGTCGAATTGCCAGAAAATTGTAAAGCAATTGGGTGTAAATGGGTCTTTAAGACAAAACACGATGCTTTCGGCAATATCGAACGACATAAAGCTAGACTTGTAGCTAAGGGCTTTAATCAGAAAGAAGGCATTGATTATCATGAGACGTTCTCTCCTGTATCAAAGAAGGACTCATTCAGGATTATTATGGCCTTAATTAGTAGCTCACTATGACTTAGAATTACATCAAATGGATGTAAAAACGGCTTTTCTAAATGGGAGATTGGAGGAAGAGGTCTATATGGAGCAACCAGAAGGTTATATTGAAAAGGGAAAAGAACATCTGGTATGTAAATTAAATAGATCGATTTATGGACTTAAGCAGGCATCCCGACAATGGTATCTGAAGTTCAATGATACCGTTTCAGCTTTCGGATTTAAGGAAAATACATTTGATCGGTGTATCTATATGAAGATTAGTGGGAGTAAGTTCATAATCTTGGTCTTATATGTTGATGACATACTACTTGCCACTAATGATCTTGGTCTTTTGTATGAAACCTAGAAATTTCTCTCTAAACACTTTGAAATGAAAGACATGGGGGAAGCAAAATTTGTTGTCGGTATCGAGATATCTCAAACCTAAACAAGGAACGTTAAGTTTGTCCCAGAAAAGTTATATTGAGAGAATTCTAGAGAGATTTGGCATGAAGGATTGTTCATCCAGTGTCACGCCAATTCAAAAGGGAGATAAGTTTAGCCTTTCGCAGTGCCCAAAGAATGATTTTGAGCGAAAAGAAATGGAAAAAATTCCGTATGCTTCTGCAGTAGGGAGCCTTATGTACGCAATGATCTGTACGAGACCGGATATCATTTTTGCAGTGGGGATGCATGGTCGTTACCAAAGTAATCCAGGTATGGCTCACTGGAAAGCAGCAAAGAAAGTGATGCGGTATTGTTGATGGTGGTTTTTAGACAAGGGGTAAAATCGTAAAACCCCATGACCTAGTGTTACCCGCAACACATTAACTAAGAGCATTTAACTCAGGTGTAAATAATTAATAGGGGTATTTTTTCAAAATACCAGATTAGGGTTTTCAAATACGTAACCCTAATTCCAAAACCAAGCCGCATACTGCGCACCATGGCAACAATGCCAAACCAAGCCGCATACTGCGCACCATGGCAACAATGCCAAACCAAGCCGCACCTCGCGCACCATGGCAACAATGCCAAACCAAGCTGCACCTCGCGCACCATGGCAACAATGCCAAACCAAGCCGCACCCTGCGCACCATGGCAACAATGCCAAACCAAGCCGACATCGCGCACCATGGCAACAATGCCAAACCAAGCCGTGATATCGCGCACCATGGCAACAATGCCAAACCAAGCCGCATACTGCGCACCATGGCAACAATGCCAAACCAAGCCGCACCCTCGCGCACCATGGCAACAATGCCAAACCAAGCCGCATACCGCGCACCATGGCAACAATGCCAAACCAAGCCGCACCCCGCGCACCATGGCAACAATGCCAAACCAAGCCGCATATTGCGACTATGGCAACAATGCTAAAACCAAGCCGCGATATCATGCGACCATGGCAACAATGCCAAACCAAGCCGCGACCCGCGCGCACCATGGCAACAATGCTAAACCAAGCCGCATCATCGCGCACCATGGCAACAATGCCAAACCAAGCCGCACCGCGCACCATGGCAACAATGCCAAACCAAGCCGCATATCGCGCACCATGGCAACAATGCCAAACCAAGCCGCACATCACTGCGCACCATGGCAACAATGACAAACCAAGCCGCACCGCGCACCATGGCAACAATGCCAAACCAAGCCGCATTTCGCGCAACATGGCAACAATGCCAAACCAAGCCGCATACTGCGCACCATGGCAACAATGCCAAACCAAGCCGCATACTGCGCACCATGGCAACCATGCCAAACCAAGCCGCACTTTGCGCACCATGGCAACCACGCCAAACCAAGCCGCACTCTGCGCACCATGGCAACAATGCCAAACCAAGCCGCATACTGCGCACCATGGCAACAATGCCAAACCAAGCCGCATACTGCGCACCATGGCAACAATGCCAAACCAAGCCGCACTGCGCACCATGGCAACAATGCCAAACCAAGCCGCATATCGCGCACCATGGCAACAATGCCAAACCAAGCCGCACCTCGCGCACCATGGCAACAATGCCAAACCAAGCCGCATATCGCGCACCATGGCAACAATGCCAAACCAAGCCGCATACATGCGCACCATGGCAACAATGCCAAACCAAGCCGCACCTGCGCACCATGGCAACAATGCTAAACCAAGCCGCATATCGCGCAACATGGCAACAATGCCAAACCAAGCCGCATGTCGCGCACCATGGCAACAATGCCAAACCAAGCCGCATATCGCGCACCATGGCAACCATGCCAAACCAAGCCGCACTCTGCGCACCATGGCAACCACGCCAAACCAAGCCGCACACTGCGCACCATGGCAACAATGCCAAACCAAGCCGCACTCTGCGCACCATGGCAACCATGACAAACTAAGCCGCTATGCCATTGGCACATGCCAAATATAGCGCCCTAGGCTTGCAAAACGTGCAACTAGGTCAACATGGCCTACATGCCAATGGCACATGCCAATATGCTCGCTAACGGCCTTTTTCTACCAAAGCCACGGCCCTAACGGCCACGCATGCCATTGGCACATGCCAACATGCTCGCTAGCTAGTTTCCCTAGCAAAATCACGTCCCTAACGGCCACGCATGCCATTGGTACATGCCAACATGCTCGCTAGCTAGTTTCCCTAGCAAAATCACGGCCCTAACGGCCACGCATGCCATTGGCACATGCCAACATGCTCGCTAGCTAGTTTCCCTATCAAGGTCACGGCCCTAAAAGCCACGCATGCCATTGGCACATGCCAACATGCTCGCTAGCTAGTTTCCCTATCAAGGTCACGGCCCTAATGGCCACGCATGCCATTGGCACATGCCAAACACACACGCTGGTAGCCTAACTTGCAAACCGTGCAACCTACCACCAAGGCATTCCGCACATGCCATTGGCACATGCCAAACACACACGCTGGTAGCCTAACTTGCAAACCGTGCAACCTACCACCAAGGCATTCCGCACATGCCATTGGCACATGCCAAACACACACGCTGGTAGCCTAACTTGCAAACCGTGCAACCTACCACCAAGGCATTCCGCACATGCCATTGGCACATGCCATTGGCACATGCCAAACACACATGCTGGTAGCCTAACTTGCAAACCGTGCAACCTACCACCAAGGCATTCCGCACATGCCATTGGCACATGCCAAACACACACGCTGGTAGCCCAACTTGCAAACCGTGCAAACTACCACCAAGGCATTCCGCACATGCCATTGGCACATGCCACACGCGCCACTAGCAGCGCCACTTGCACTCAAGATGCAACCAACACTCGAGACATCAACACAAACCGGGGATGCTTCTTTAGGGTTTTGGTTTGGCGGTCACAAAGATGCAGCGTACACTACGCTCACATTAAGAAAGCGTGAAAAGGAATAAAGCGGTCAAATAAAAGAGGAAATAAAGGTGAAAAACGTTTTCACCCATTAAACCATGCGGTTACCACCTCCTCCCATTATTTCACCCTTTACTCTCTTCCTTCATGAGGCCAGGGTACGTTTCAATCTCGACTTGTATAAATAGGTCTTACCTATTTCCACCAGACAACAAGTCTCGGTCAGGAGAAATATACTACACTTACACTCTCAGAAAGGCAACTTTGCAAGCTCTCCCAAAAAGATTTCATCTCTTGCAAGCTTCCTAAGCTTTCACTTTCTGATACAAGTCGAGATACTACTCTCCTCAACACCTTTCTTTGCTTCCCTCCCCAAATCAACCCTTCTCCTCCACTTTGTGACCGAAGCAAGTCCGGAACGGCCATTTCTTGGTTTAGGCCGGACTTGTACATGATTGATATCTCGAATCTATAAAGTGCTCACGTGCAAAGACATTTGTTTAGGGTTTGAACCAGTTTCTCACTCACCTACCGAATTTACCGAAATCGGCAGAAACGATTTTTACCCATAAACAATTGGCGACCACAGCGGGAGGATTGATCGATCGGCTACAATGTCAGACTGTCGATCTCATTCTTCGACCCAGATGTCAAGATGGTAGGGGAAGGCGACTCGATCCGACTAAACTACCAGACGACCTTGTTACCAGTTGCAAAAACTACACGAGAAAACTGGGACTCGTTGAAGATGCCACCACGATTGGGGACTTGCGACTCGGTCCGACTAAACTACCGACGACCGGTTACCAGTTGCAAAAACTACACGAGAAAACTGGGGACTCGTTGAAGATGCCACCAGCGATTGGGGACTTGCGACTCGGTCCGACTCAACTACCATACGACCCGGTTACCAGTTGCAAAAACTACACGAGAAAACGGGGGACTCGCCGAAGATGCTATCAACGATTAGGGACTTGTTTGACGATGCTACCAAAGAAAGCCGCCTTTTACATGGAGAGGGGCGTGTTCACAAAAACCTATGAAGTGAGTAAATTTAGACTCGCAAGACATACGATCTGTTTTTAGGCTCTTAGTAAAACCGTCATACTACCGAGTATTGTGCCTATGGCTAGCGCACACTTTCATAAAAGCAATATTCCTTTCCCAAAACATAATCGAGTCATTTTATCAAAACCATTCATCCCTTAAATAATCCAATATCCTCAAAAGCTAACATTTATCTATCAACCCAAGAAATCCCGGAAGACAAAACCATAAACCAGGCGCTTTGTTTGCCTTTCAAACAAAAAAAAGCCACCTACCCGTACGTGCCTACTTTGCACAAAAATAATTACCTGTCACTATTGGAAGATGTTACTACAGTGACATTCGAAGAATTATTTATGATGAAGTATTTCCACAAGTTTATGAAAGGCATACCTATGGCTATGGTTTGCACCAAGACAAGAAAACAATAAAACAAATTGAAAGAGAAACGCTGGAGTACATAATGGAATATGCTCGCCCACTTTATCACTACCGCGCTACCGCTAACACCATGACGTGATAACAAACATACGAGGTAAAAAAAAGGGGAGCCAACCCATTTCATGAGCATAACACTTTTGGAATTTGAATAAGGAAAGGATGTCCTGTTTGAGCTACGTATGGGAAGAGGCAACTGGGCCCGCAAGAAAAAGTCCAAGCCAGCGCCCATTCTAAGACGATCCAGCGCGCTTATCGACGCGCATGCCGGAAGCTCCTACCGAGACGCGTATGCCGAGCGCTTGCCTGACGTGCTTGCCGTGACGCGCTACAGACGCGACATGCCAGTGCACACATGCCGCACGTGCATGCTAGCCCAGTGACCACACTCTGTGCTAACAGCTTGCATCCTTCCAGCGCTAACATCTTGCGCCCTTCCAAAGACCATCCTCTCCCTTCGAAACATCGCCATGACTCCAGAACTTCGTGATCAAACCGTGTTATCTCTCGCACGATACACTTACGATCACTAGAAACCAGAGCCGTTTCCGCCACCCCAACGGTTCTTCAAGCATGGAAGCTCCAACCGTCACCAGAGACGCTACTCCACCATCAGGGCAAGATACTGGAAGATCCGGAAGAAGCCGACCTCCTTTTAGCATTGTTGATTTGATGAAAATACAAAAGATACTTCAGCAGGACGTGCGTTTATAGATGAAGAGGCTCGCGTTGCTCTTAAACGCCCAGTAGAAGGGGATAAGCAATCCAACTTCGTCACACGTAAAGATCAGGAAAGACTTCTCCAAAATCGAAAGCAAAGGAAACCAACAACTCTCCTGAGTTCACGGAGACCCTTCTTCCGTCAGGACCCGCACGATGGGAACTTCTCCAACAAAGTCGTACAGTCTATGATGAAACAGTTGTGTGAGATTCTATGTTTCTCCAAGGCTTAGCGTCAAGACATATTTGCACCCCCTCAACTGCACTACATCAGGAAAGCAGGCGTTTCCATCCAGGAAGCCGTTCCCAAACCCCAACCTCTCATAGGAAGCACGATCTATAGATGGAACTGGGGACTCCTAACCTCTGCTCTCTTGAGGGATGTCGAGTTTGACAGAACGTGACGCGGTCTCCGACTTCAAAATGGTAACCGTCAAGGCTCTGAGAGTTGCAAGACGTTGTTTCAACGTTCTTTCCAGAAGTAGCTCCGCATCAACGTTCTCTCCAGAAGTAGCTACACATCAACGTTCTCTCCAGAAGTAGCTACACATCAACGTTCTCCAGCAGCGGCTTCGCATCAACGTTCGCTTCAATGCCACTCCTTCCTGCAAAGGGTCATGCCGCCACACTCCCCAGCCAGAGCTCCACCGCAGTAGCAATTACTACAAGGATGGAAACACGTAAACCATACTTGAGGACGGAAGATATACATGGGATCCCTTCACCGTCAAAGCTACGAAGAACAGTCCACCAAAAATCCGTACCCACAACAAGGTCCTCTACTCTTCAAGGGTGCAGCGCAAGAACATCATCACCCTCTCCGTATAGAAGACGCCTTCAACACTTTACGAGGTGCGGAGGATCCCGAGCCCGCACTATCCAGAATATGTCATCATGTAATTTCGAGCATCCCGATTGTCACATCCGTAAGAGTACGATAGGCTTATATCAAATCCCGTGGAGGGGGATTCAAGGCGATATAATGAAAGTAGGTCATGCATGGAGACTACCGGCGCAAGATGCTTTCACTCCCCTCAACCAAGGTTATTCGATTTCAACATCATCACTATCGAGGTTTAACGAGCCACGGGAATTTCTCAACATGAATCCGTAGATGTGCACCTAAAACTCCAAAAGCACGCTTTGAAGGTTACATTCACGTGTTCATACATTCCATCATATCAAACCGAAGTATGACCGGGGACTTCTCGCTGCATCCCATTTCGTAAGATAGATCCTAAATCAGCGTCCTCCAAGTCTGCAGAAGTCAACAAGGACGGATTCGAAGGATGGGGAACGACTAGGTCATCCTCGTCGATAACACTGACGCATGCTCCAACAGGATATCTCTGCACAAAAGGGAAATTTTCCATTTATACAACAAGCGGCGGTAAAGTGTACGATAGTCCGCCAAAGAAGAAGAAAACATACCGAGAGAAATTCGACAAGAAGAACCTTTCTCAAACGAGGGAGATGATGCAGTTGCGTTGGGTTTGAATACAGAACCTTTAAAAAGGAAAGGAAGCAATGAGGGACATAACGCTACCAGATTTTTTTTGGCATGAACGATGATCTAATGGAAGCCGCACGTGAAGGAAAGCAAAATAAGGAAACTTTGTTGTCTGAAGAAATGTCTACTCCCTCTTTATTTACATAAGTCACGCCTGCAAGCACGGCTTCCAAGTTGTACCGGCCCCACCAATTGCGCCGACCTGCAAGCACACACGGCTTCTACACTTTGCGCCGGTCCCACCAGCTAGCACACTCAGTTTCCCAACTCACGCCAGCTTCCCAACGTCGCCCAAGCTGCACCGGCCCCACCAATTGCGCCGACCGCAAGCACACACGGCTTCTACACTTTGCGCCGGTCCCACCAGCTAGCACACTCGGTTTTCCCAACTCACGCCGCCTTCCCAACGTCGCCCAAGCCGCACCGGCCCCACCAATTGTGCCGACCGCAAGCACACACGGCTTCTACACTTTGCGCCGGTCCCACCGGCTTAGCACACCTGGGTTTCCCAACTCACGCCAGCTTCCCAACGTCGCCCAAAGCCGCACCGGCCCACCAATTGTGCCAGCCCCCGATTTGTGCAAAACTACCAGAGGCGAGGATTCCAAATCCTATTTATAAAAGGTCACCAAGCCTCCTTCAATGTTCCTTACGTTTTCTTTGTTAATAGTTTGTCACCATCTTATGCTTACTCGCAACAAAGCCCCCTGTTCCGAGCTAAGCAGGGGACTTAATGTTGATGGTGGTTTTTAGACAAGGGGTAAAATCGTAAAACCCCATGACCTAGTGTTACCCGCAACACATTAACTAAGAGCATTTAACTCAGGTGTAAATAATTAATAGGGGTATTTTTTTTCAAAATACCAGATTAGGGTTTTCAACACAGAACCCTAATTCCAAAACCAAGCCGCATACTGCGCACCATGGCAACAATGCCAAACCAAGCCGCATACTGCGCACCATGGCAACAATGCCAAACCAAGCCGCACTCTGCGCACCATGGCAACAATGCCAAACCAAGCCGCACCCTGCGCACCATGGCAACAATGCCAAACCAAGCCGCATACTGCGCACTATGGCAACAATGCCAAACCAAGCCGCATATCTGCGCGACCATGGCAACAATGCCAAACCAAGCCGCATATCTGCGCACTATGGCAACAATGCCAAACCAAGCCGCATATCTGCGCACCATGGCAACAATGCCAAACCAAGCCGCACTCGCGCACCATGGCAACAATGCCAAACCAAGCCGCATACCGCGCACCATGGAAATAATGCCAAACCAAGCCGCATCTCGCGCACCATGGCAACAATGCCAAACCAAGCCGCACCTGCGCACCATGGCAACAATGCCAAACCAAGCCGCATCTTCGCGCAACATGGCAACAAAGCCAAACCAAGCCGCATGCTGCGCACCATGGCAACAATTCCAAACCAAACCGCATACTGCGCACCATGGCAACCATGCCAAACCAAGCCGCACTCTGCGCACCATGGCAACCACGCCAAACCAAGCCGCACTCTGCGCACCATGGCAACAATGCCAAACCAAGCCGCACTCTGCGCACCATGGAAACCATGCCAAACTAAGCCGCTATGCCATTAGCACATGCCAAATATAGCGCCCTAGGATTGCAAAACGTGCAACTAGGTCAACATGGCCGTACGTGCGAATGGCACATGCCAATATGCTCGCTAACGGCCTTTTTCTACCAAAGCCACGGACCTAACGGCCACGCATGCCATTGGCACATGCCAACATGCTCGCTAGCTAGTTTCCCTAGCAAAATCACGGCCCTAACGGCCACGCATGCCATTGGCACATGCCAACATGCTCGCTAGCTAGTTTCCCTAGCAAAATCACGGCCCTAACGGCCACGCATGCCATTGGCACATGCCAACATGCTCGCTAGCTAGTTTCCCTATCAAGGTCACGGCCCTAAAAGCCACGCATGCCATTGGCACATGCCAACATGCTCGCTAGCTAGTTTCCCTATCAAGGTCACGGCCCTAATGGCCACGCATGCCATTGGCACAAGCCAAACACACACGCACGGTAGCCTAACTTGCAAACCGTGCAACCTACCACCAAGGCATTCCGCACATGCCATTGGCACATGCCAAACACACACGCTGGTAGCCTAACTTGCAAACCGTGCAACCTACCACCAAGGAATTCCGCACATGCCAAACACACATGCTGGTAGCCTAACTTGCAAACCGTGCAACCTACCACCAAGGCATTCCGCACATGCCATTGGCACATGCCAAACACACACGCTGGTAGCCTAACTTGCAAACCGTGCAACCTACCACCAAGGCATTCAAGCACATGCCATTGGCACATGCCAAACACACACGCTGGTAGCCCAACTTGCAAACCGTGCAAACTACCACCAAGGCATTCCGCACATGCCATTGGCACATGCCACACGCGCCACTAGCAGCGCCACTTGCACTCAAGATGCAACCAACACTCGAGACATCAACACAAACTGGGGGATGCTTCTTTAGGGTTTTGGTTTGGCGGTCACAGCATGCAGCGTACACTACGCTCACATTAAGAAAGCGTGAAAAGGAATAAAGCGGTCAAATAAAAGAGGAAATAAAGGTGAAAAACGTTTTCACCCATTAAACCATGCGGTTACCACCTCCTCCCATTATTTCACCCTTTACTCTCTTCCTTCATGAGGCCACGGTACGTTTCAATCTCGACTTGTATAAATAGGTCTTACCTATTTCCACCGGACAACAAGTCTCGGTCGGGAGAAATATACTACACTTACACTCTCGAAAGGCAACTTTGCAAGCTCTCCCAAAAGCTTTCATCTCTTGCAAGCTTCCTAAGCTTTCACTTCTCGATACAAGTCGAGATACTACTCTCCTCAACACCTTTCTTTGCTTCCTCCCCAAATCAACCCTTCTCCTCCACTTTGTGACCGAAGCAAGTCTGGAACGGCCATTTCTTGGTTTAGGCCGGACTTGTACAGATTGATCTCTCGAATCTATAAAGTGCTCACGTGCAGCACATTTGTTTAGGGTTTGAACCAGTTTCTCACTCACCTATGAATTTACCGAAATCGGCAGAAACGATTTTTACCCATAAACAGGTATCTACAAGGTTCGAAGGACTTTAAACTTACTTATAGAAGAGGAAATGACCTAGAAGTGGAAGGGTATTCAGACTCTGATTTCGTAGGATGCTCGGACAGTAAGAAATCTACATCTGATATATATTTATGTTGGCTGGTGGAGCTATATCTTAGAAAAGTGTAAAACAAACTGTATACACTTCTTCTACTATGGAGGCTGAATATGTGGCATATTATGGAGCCACAATTCATGCATTATGGTTGCGCAACTTTATCTCAGGACTTGGACTTGTCGACACTATTGCCAAGCCGCTGAGAATTTATTGTGATAATCGCGCAGCAGTCTCTTTCACTAAAAATGATGAATATGCCAATTCTGATGCTGTTAAACATCTAGAGGTAAAGTTTTTCATTGTTAAGGAAGAGGTTAGGAAACAACGAGTGGTTGTGGAACAAATAAGCACAAAGATTATGATAGCAGATCCGTTGACGAAAGGATTACCCGTAAGCGTGTATACGCAGCATGTTACATCAATGGGTATAGGTCTCTTATAATCAGAAGTATGAAAATATTGTGAGAGTTCCATGATAACTTTTTGAGATCTCACTAAAATGTTGTTTTCCTGTTTTTCCTGTATTCTGTTTTGTGTAAACACTTATGTAAAAATAATACAGGATTTTCTTGATAAAGGCATTAATGTTGTTTTGCTTAGTAGGCTCTTAGAAAGAGCACTAATGATATCTTTCTAAAGACTATTACAGGTCATCTTAGGTAATGAACTAATTACGTAGTACATGGAAGGGATCTTGTCACATGTCGACTCGTAACCGCCATGACTCAAATTATTATATTGTCTAATTTTGACATTTACATGATCTAGAATTTTATTTGCGCACTAACGATTATTTTTCTAGACATTACGTATGCCGTAAGTCTGTGCCAAGTGGGAGAATGTTGGATTAGGTGGCACATGACTTAGGCTGAGTCATGTACGACTAAACTTGACTTGGTCCAACTAGTGAGGTGTCTAGCATTATGCACTTCAACATTACATGTGTCGATTATTATGCCTGTGTTAGTATAGCTTAATGACACCTGGTAGTAATTAGCCTTGATGGAGAGCTATAAACTACTTCTTTATATCCAAGAGAGATCTCTTATTTTCTTGCCTGAGAATAGAAGTTAGCTGAAATTCCATCTTTAATGAACAACAACTAGTATAGTTTGGGTAAAGGAATATATGATCTTTTGAATTACAATCAAGTAGTTTTATTGTTCAATCATATCAACTCAAGCATACCAACTGAACTTAAGCAAGCATATCGGAACAACGGGGAGACAAGGGAATATAGCCAATGTCTCAAGGTATATATATAAGTTTTCATCTTGTAATTAGATTGTGGTAAACATAATAATTCTAGATCCTATAATCTACTCATGAATTGTGTTTTACGAATTGTGTTTTCTATCATGATTATATTATCTAACATGTTCTTCTATTTTACACTACTTCCTGTAGTTAAGTGGACAGATAAATATAGATTCCATCACATTAAGAACTAAAAAAAGGACTGTAAATAGTTAATTTAGGCTGCCATTTTGTAAATAGTAATTCTACTAAAGTAAATTTACTGTTTTCCATTTTCGGCCTGCTGTAATATGGCTTGAATTAACTCCAAGTTTGTTCGTACTGACTGCAACTCTATGCTCTTGAAACAACTCATGTTCAGTGGATTTACATTTTTTTATTTTCAGTCTGTTCATACTCTTGGTCTTGGGACACAATACACAAACATATAACCAATTGAAATCTACCGATTCAGCTGACATATCACCTGCTAGTAGTAATAAATCCAAACGGAAAGGGGAAGAATATGAAAAAGAATATTTTTCACAGTCTATTCATACTCATGCATATACCCAGTCAAATTATTCAGAAAAAAAGAATATGAAAAACAAACCATAGATGCAAAACTTAAAATTAGTCTTACATTATAATTACTTAATATAATTCAGAGGTATACTGATGATAACTCACACAGATGATAACTCTATGGATATTCAAGGACAACGTACAAAATTCCAAATTCTTATTTTCTTTTTCGAGGAGATGAAAAAAGTTGCCATGGTTTTCATATGGGGCTCGGAGTATACTGTTTTGGTCGGAATATGCTGTTCACCTTCTACCAAATCAATGTTTAATGTAGAAACAACTTTTTCTCTGTTTGTTTAGATGAATCATTCCTGTTTACGTATATAAACATGCCATGAGATATGCCAAATGGACACGGCAGGTGACCAATAGAGAACTTGTGTCACTACAGAAAACCCCTCTCTGGTTGCAGCAGTGAGAGAGTTATAGTTTCCGAATTGGATTTATCTGTGGTGCTTGTAATCACTGCAAAGTTATGCCAAACCTAAAAGAATGTCCCCGTTCTTAAAATGCGAAGTTATGCCAAACATTTGAATCCTCGTAGCAGAAAAATTCCTCGAAATTCTCTCATGCTTAGCTTAGTTTAATAACTCTATCCACTTTAAAATCATTGACCCTTCCATAAAAGTTAGTTTTTAATTAGTCATTTCACATTTTTAACTCTAAATTTGAATGATTTAATGGTGACTTGACCCCTTTTGTGTACGTGTCCCTTTGATTGCATGGTTGCCTCCGTCCTTGTATGTCTGTTGACTTCGGCTACGCACTACAGGTGATATACTCTAATAAGGCCCTTCATGAGTGTATCAATCAAAAATCCAGTTTCACTCAAAAAATAAAAAATAATTAAAAAGCCAGTCACATTAAATGAGCATTCCTGTGAGGAAAACATACAAATCTCAAAGACAGTAATTTCATATCTAATGAAATGAAGGGACAAAATGGAGCAGGTACGTCAAAACATATCACAGCCGTCAATCTGTCAGTCAGAAGATTCATGAGAGCCACTAAATCTAATGCTATTGAGGACAGATGAACGACTGCAATTTAACCCTAATCTCTAAATCTTTATAAGTACAACAGTTGCCCTTTTTGCTTCACCTCCTAAAACTAGCGGCCGCGCAGAGAAGAGAAACAAAATCCAAAACCTAACCCTAAAAATCAAAAGCAGCCATGATCCATCGATGGAAGCAGAAACACCAAATACATGGCCATCAACAACAATTTCGCCACACAATGATTTTTCCTCTCAAAAAACTATGATATTTTCACCATCATTGACAACCATTTTTCTTATGATTTTTTTTCTAGTGGACTCTTTCTCGTAAAAAAATTGTTGGTTTCTTCTTCTCGGATAGTGGTCACCCGACCAATGAATCGGTGATTTCAATTGAACAAGGAATGCGACTAAAGATCTGGGTTTTTTAGATTTAATTTTTGTATTTGTTTACCAATTTCAATTATAAGTTGGTTATTTTGCTTCCATATTTTGTTTTTTGTGTTGTATTATTGTGTACCCTAGAAATCTCATTTCATTTATAAAACATTGAGTTTTATGAGGAGCATAACAACACCTGAAATATATAATCAATGGGAGTTAAACTCCAAGCAAGTTCACTCCATCACCGAGCCGCAAAAGAGTATAAAAATGGTATACAAATATATCATGAACCAATATCAAAAGAATATAGGGTCTTGACACTAATTATAGGTAGAACGGTCACTGCATAAGAACCTAAAGTCTCTCATTCAACAATCTTAACAGTATAATACTCAAAGAAACTCATTTCAAGTAAAATCCTAAACCTCAATGCGATACCGGAACCTATCCGCAATCACATTAATTACGTCCGGGACATATCCGCAACGTCTAACACACAATTTATACATGTATATACAGTTGTACATAATCAGTACATATATACAATACCAGGGAACGCATTCGAGCCATATTTCCTCTTAGAAATGAAATTTAGCTCACTGATTTACTTTATTGGCTTACATAAAGCCTCGAAACCCAAACGACCGTATCACTCTAAGAATGTAATCAGACCCTCAAACACACCACCGTTACAACAACTAACAAAAATATGTAGCTAAGTGAACAAGTCCCTTACATTCTGGCACACAAAGAAATATCCAATAGCTGACCATTTTGTGTCATACTCCTTGCATTCAAACAAAACAAAGATACCTAAAGTTACAGTACAAATCTCCACTAGGTCATGATTTCTCAGGCTAACAAATTTAAATTTCTTTACATTTAAAGTTTCCACTGATTGGTAGGCATATTGCGAACCTCGTCCAAGACTGGCATCCAAAAAAATATCCACCTGCATACAGTAGTGCTCAACACCCCCTTTTAAACCTAAGCATTTGAAGTTGACACCATAGATTAATGGAATCAGTACTTAGACTAAAATGTTTCCATATGCAACCTTAAACATTACCCACTACCATCGATTACACCACGTTCAGTAGATTAAAAAATATTACAACTAACATGCAAAAACTATGACCAGACTTAAGTGGTTAATCCAATGAGTACCCATCACTTATAATCCATCAAATAATTAATATTTCACAATAGTTTAGGTACACAGCACCCTAACCACATTCCAAGCCACCGTTTGGCATCACATAAATACCTAGATTAACCAACTTCCTATCATGCCAATACGTCATTCATCCAAAAGCTACATACTCGCCTCGCGTACAACCAAGATAAATCACAGAAGTTTGGTCAGATCCTAAGAAAATTACGCTACATGAATTCAAGAACAAAAAGAGTTCACGAGATATTTGATTTTTTCCACTTCTACATTATCTTGGACAAAAAAATCGAACAAACTTGCCTCAACTTCCGGCGAGCAACCTGATTGATCCTTTAGCCAAAAGTTCCCTCAAGGATTAAGCCATAACTGATGAATATAACGACAAACAGGGGAAATCAATACATAACTGTAAGTACAAGCTAAAATCGTCAAGAAAGAACTGACCAAAACTAATTAAATCCTTACCACCTACACCACTTGTTTCTTTTTTTCTTTACTGTTTTTCTTCTAAATCTTCTCTGCTTAAATCGCCGCACTAATGTAACCCTATTCCCGTAGAAAGAATGAATATAAACAAATTCCACTAACCGTACTTATTAATACTAAGTCAACATTTTAGGGTCAACTAAGCAAAATATTCATAATTGATATGGGGTACCTACCAATAGATAAAGTGACCGGTACTCCAATCTTCTAATACAATTCATATACCGAAGGAAAAATAGAATCGATGGGTATTACACTGAGAGTGATGGTTTTTTGTTCTTTTGGGTACTCAGAAAGATAAAAAGATCTGGATGCTGAGGAGGCTTTCTGTCTACTGATGTTGTGATTTATGACTATTTTTATTTTGTTTCGCAAAGATCCCTATTGTGAAACCTTAATTATCAATGGATCTTTTAATTAATACTTTGTATTTATGTGTACTGTATTTCTTTTTCCTGTGTGTTGTGAATGTCAGATACATTTTCTTAATTATCAATGGATCTCTTACAAGAAAAAAAAAAAAAAAAAAAAAAAAAAAGCTACGTTCTTGAAAGCTTCTTCGAATGATCAATAAAGAGGTTGCTACCTGAATTTACTGTCTAATGCAAACCTCTAGAGAATTGAAGGCCAGTTAGAGCTATTAATATACAGTATTACATGACTTAGTCCTTACTTTTTCTTCAATTACATGGGCGGTCACTTTGGATTATATACATTGGGTTAATTCTTTGGGCCTCTTGTGCTACATCGGGGTTCTTACCCTTGATAAAGGAACCCGTTAGGGTTTAGGATGTACCTATAAAACCAACTACATATAAAACCACTACTGTCTAACCATTTTGCACTAAACGCAGCCGTCTTCTTCTCTCTCGTTTCCGATCTCTAATCCTCCAAAACTTTTGATTTTCTCTGGTTTACGAAATGGATTACTGGGATGAACTTAGAATCTATGTACACAATCAAAAGAAAACCCACAAGCATTATGATTTTTCCTCTCAAATGTTTCTCATCAATAATCACCGTCTTATAATTATTCCCTGTAATTTTCTTATGATTTCTTGGTTATTTCCCCGTAGTATTTTGTTAATCTGATTTTGCATCTGTGGTGTAAGCCAAGATATGCATCGACCAATCAAGTTGAAGTTGGCCATTCAGAAACTTGTTGTTATCCAATTTCAAGGGTTAATTTAACTTGTATCATAAACTTAATTTGTAGTATGTTTAATTGTTCCAAGTAAATATAAGACTTCTGTTTGTAATGTTGATTGATCTCAAGTTATTTATTTTATTGGCTTCTGAATTATGCTTGTAAAAGAATTACAGTTCCTGCCAGAAAGTGAAGTTTTGATAGCCTATGTAGGAATCAGATACAGTTGTAATACTAATACTAGTCCATGTATCAGATGCATAGTACAAACATCCATTTTACACCCACTCTTCATCTTTTTTGATAGAAACTGGTGCATTGGATCTCTTTGATTCAACTTTTCAATTATATCAGAAACAGACTATAACTCTTGTACAATATATCCAATGGATGATTCCATTTAAAAAGATTCTCGTTGTTCACTGAGAGAGACCGAAACATTAGCAATGCAGCGTATATTTTTTTTATCAGGCATGTTTCCGACATTTTCCCATGAATTTGAACCTCATTTACTAAACATTAGCAATGCGGCGTATATTTCTTTTATCAAGGAATATGACCAAAACACCAAGTATTTACATGCTTCTGCCTCTAATAGGAAAAGAATTATTTCTATCCATTCTCTCAGAGAGTCTTTAGGACTTTGGATTTCGGAAAGAGATCAAATATATTCCCTTCTTCTCAGCCATTTCTCCAATATAGGAACCTCGCAGATTCAGAACTATGTGGAAGATCTGTCCAACATTATTACTCCTTGTATTTCTGATGAAGAAAACTCCTCTTTATCTCTTATTCCTTCCAAAAAACAGATTTGGGACACTTTATACAATATGAATCAACGGGGAGCCCCGGGGCCATATGGCTTCCAGCCGGGTTTCTTTAAAGCTAATTGGGATATTTTGGGACCGGATATTACAAACACAGTTCAAGATTTTTTCAAAACCGGTTCTCTAGACCCTAATTTAAACCACTCATTCATTACCCTTATTCCAAAAATTTTCACCCCTCAAACCCTGGAGGATTTTAGACCCATTAGCCTAAGTAATACTATTTACAAAATAATATCTAAAATTCTGTCCAATCGCCTCAAACCAATTCTTAATAAAATAATATCCCCTAACCAATCAGCTTTTTTACCCGGTAGACAAATCACTGATAATATTATCATCGCTCATGAGCTTATCCACACAATGAAAACCTCGAAAGCTCAAAAGGGTTACTTCGCTCTAAAATTAGATCTTTCAAAAGCCTTTGACAGAGTGGAATGGAATTTTATAAAATCCGCTCTTTCAGCTCTGGGCTTTAATACTCCCTGGGTAAATCTCATTATACAATTGTTTATGGGTAAAAATCGTTTCAGCCGATTTCGGTAAATGCGGTAGGTGAGTGAGAAACTGATTCAAACCCTAAACAAATGTGCTGCACGTGAGCACTTTATAGATTCGAGAGATCAATGCATACAAGTCCGGCCTAAACCAAGAAATGGCCGTTCCAGACTTGCTTTGGTCACAAAG
Source organism: Papaver armeniacum (assembly GCA_023531295.1). NCBI lineage: Eukaryota > Viridiplantae > Streptophyta > Magnoliopsida > Ranunculales > Papaveraceae > Papaver > Papaver armeniacum. The sequence continues at coordinate 146,395 of JAJJWW010005243.1, forward strand.
TGGAGGAGAAGGGTTGATTTGGGGAGGGAAGCAAAGAAAGGTATTGAGGAGAGTAATATCTCGACTTGTATCAGAAAGTGAAAGCTTAGGAATCTTGCAAGAGATGAAAGCTTTTTGGGAGAGCTTGCAAAGTTGCCTTTCTGAGAGTGTAGTATTTTCCTCCTGACCGAGACTTGTTGTCTGGTGGAAATAGGTAAGACCTATTTATACAAGTCGAGATTGAAACGTACCCTGGCCTCATGAAGGAAGAGAGTAAAGGGTGAAATAATGGGAGGAGGTGGTAACCACATGGTTTAATGGGCGAAAAACGTTTTCACCATTATTTCCTCTTTTATTTGACCGCTTTATTCCTCACGCTTTCTTAATGTGAGCGTAAGTGTACGTTGCATCTTTGTGACCGCCAAACCAAAACCCTAAAGAAGCATCCCCAGTTTGTGTCGATGTCTCGAGTGTTGGTTGCATCTTGAGTGCAAGTGGCGCCTGCTAGTGGCGCGTGTGGCATGTGCCAATGGCATGTGCGGAATGCCTTGGTGGTAGGTTGCACGGTTTCCAAGTTAGGTTACCAGCGTGTGTGTTTGGCATGTGCCAATGGCATGTGCGGAATGCCTTGGTGGTAGGTTGCACGGTTTGCAAGTTAGGTTACCGCGTGTATGTTTGGCATGTGCCAATGGCATGTGTGGAATGCCTTGGTGGTAGGTTGCACGGTTTGCAAGTTAGGCTACCAGCGTGTGTGTTTGGCATGTGCCAATGGCATGTGCGGAATGCCTTGGTGGTAGGTTGCACGGTTTGCAAGTTAGGCTACCAGCGTGTGTGTTTGGCATGTGCCAATGGCTCGTGCGGCCATGTTGACCTAGTTGCAAGTCTTGCAAGCCTGGGCCAAAGGGCGCTGGCATGTTTGGCGTGGGCCAAAGGCATAGTGGCTTGGAAGTATGGATTGCGACACGTGTTGGCATGTGCCAATGGCACGTGCGGCCATGTTGACCTAGTTGCAAGTCTTGCAAGCCTAGGGCGCTATATTTGGCGTGGGCCAAAGGCATAGCGGCTTAGAAATATGGCTTGCGGCACGTGTTGGCATGTGCCAATGGCACGTGTGGCCATGTTGACCTAGTTGCAAGTCTTGCAAACCTAGGGCGCTATGTTGGGCGTGGGCCAAAGGCATAGCGGCTTAGAAATATGGCTTGTGGCACGTGTTGGCATGTTCCAATGGCACGTGTGGCCATGTTGACCTAGTTGCAAGTCTTGCAAACCTAGGGCGCTATGTTGGGCGTGGGCCAAAGGCATAGCGGCTTAGAAATATGGCTTGCGGCACGTGTTGGCATGTGCCAATGGCACGTGCGGCCATGTTGACCAAGTTGCAAGTCTTGCAAACCTATGGCGCTATGTTGGGCGTGGGCCAAAGGCATAACGGCTTGGAGATTTGGCATTGTTGTCATGGTGCGCAGGGTGCGGCTTGATTTGGCATTGTTGCTGCGGTGCGCAGTATGCGGCTTGGTTTGGCATTACTGCCATGGTGCGCAGTATGCGGCTTGGTTTGGCATTGTTGCCATGGTGCGCAGTATGCGGCTTGGTTTGGCATTGGTGCCATGGTGCGCAGTATGCGGCTTGGTTTGGCATTGCTGCCATGGTGCGCAGTATGCGGCTTGGTTTGGCATTGCTGCCATGGTGCGCAGTGATATGCGGCTTGGTTTGGCATTCTTTGCCATGGTCTGTGATATGCGGCTTGGTTTGACATTGCTGCCATGGTGCGTAGTATGCGGCTTGGTTTGGCATTGTTGCCGCGGTGCGCAGTATGCGGCTTGGTTTTGGCATTGCTTTGCCATGGTGCGCAGATATGCGGCTTGGTTTGGCATTCTTTGCCATGGTGCTTGAAGATGCGGCTTGGTTTGGCATTGTTGCCATGGTGCGAAAAGATGCGGCTTTGTTTTGGAATTAGGGCTCTGTGTCGAAAACCCTAATCTGGTATTTTAAAAAATACCCCTATTAATTGTTTACACCTGAGTTAAATGCTCTTAGTTAATGTGTTGCGGGTAACACTAGGTCATGGGGTTTACGACTTTACCCTTGTTTAAAAACCACCATCAACATTAAGTCCCCTGCTTAGCTCGGAACAGGGGCTTTGTTGCGAGGTAAGCATAAGATGGTGACAGACTATCAACAGCAAACCGTAAAGAGAATTGAGGGGCTTGTCTGACCTTTTATAAATAGGATTTGGAATCCTTGCCTCGGGGAGTTTTGCACAAATCGGGAGGATGGCACAATTGGTGGGGCCGGTGCAGCTTGGGCGACGTTGGGAAGTTGGCGTGAGTTGGGAAAGCGATTGTGCTAGGTTTGGTGGGACCGAGGCGCAAGGTGTGGAAGCTTTGCGTGCTTGCAGGCGTGACTTGGGCGGTCATTGGGAAGTCGGTGTGAGTTGGGAAACTGATTGTGCTAGCTCGTGGGACCGGCGCAAGGTGTGGAAGCTTTGTGTGCTTGCAGGCGTGACTTGGGCGGTCATTGGGAAGTCGGTGCAATTGGTGGGGCCGATGCAGCTTGGGCGACATTGGGAAGTTGGGCGAGTTGGGAAGCGAGCGTGCTAGCTGGCGCAAGGTAGGGGAAGCCGAGCGTGCTTCTTTGGCGGGACCGGCGCAACTTGGGCGGCATTGGGCGTTCTTGTGAGCCCGCACGATTTTTGGTAAAGGGAAATCCTTCCCTATTTCAGAATCTTCACGCCCATATATATATAAAATCCCTTTCTCTCATCTTGCACCTTATTCCTTTCATCCTTTCCTACTAGTGGCAGAGTCACAAAGAAAAACCAGCTTTCAGGTATGTCTTCCAGTACTTCTTTTGTTTCCCCTTTTTATGTAGGTGTAAACCCTAAGAGCGGGCATTTATATATTGTGCATATAATTTCTTGGCATGTCTCTTGTAGAAAATATTGTATGTATGCGCCCAAGGGAAATATTGCATATATTATTCGAACCCGTAGGAAAGTGCTCCATATATAATTTTGAACCCGAAGAAGGATATTGCAGACGCACTTGAGCCCGTATAAAATTTTGCGTATAATTCTGAACCCTGAAGAAAATACTGCGTGTGCAGTTTCGAACCCGTAGAGAATACTGTATATGAATCCCGAAGAAGAATACTGTATATGAATCCCGAAGAAGAATACTGTATATGTGCTTCATATGACTTCGAACCCGTAGGAAATATCGCGTATATGAATTTTCGGTCCTGAAAGAAATACTGCGCGTGCAATTTTTGAACCCGTAGAAAAATGCTCCATATATAATTTTGAACCCGAAGAATGATACTGCGTGTGCAGTCACTACACCAAATCCAGGATTTCCTAATGGAAACTAAGTGTTACTGAAAAATACAAGCTAATTTCCCTAACTAAGAAAAATGGTTATCGATAGGGTGTTATATAATGTGTTAGAATTTTGCCTAACTCTTTTAATCCATTAGGGAAATTAAATAGCCTAACACTTGATTTTCATTACAATATTTATCCTAACTATTAACATCTTACACTTGATATTTACTTTCTAATGTAGAGATTGTGTTATAATTTTTGCTAACCCTTATTATAACTACTAACATGGCCACTAAGCAAATGACATGTGTCTTTATGTTTCATAGTTTTGCAATACAATATTTCCGTCAGAGGGTGTCAGAAAGATGACAGTTTCAGGTGGCCGGACCTGCAATGTACCGGTCACCAGAAAGTTTCAGGTGACCCGGACCTGAAAAGGTCCGGTCACCTGATTATAAATATTACTTTTGAACCCGCTACCATCCATCCATGAACACTTGAAGTAATCAAGAAAAAGGATTGAACACGGGAAAACATATATATATCATAATCATAATCAAGGAGCACTGAGAACACCCCCTTAAGTTTACATCAAGAACGAGATGCAAAAATTACAAATCAACGACTTCAAGTATTTTACAGAAAGTGGTCTGCTCGAAATGAAAGCAGAGAGTGCTCGGATTGTTGTTGGCGGGATGTCGGTTTCCTTTGATACTTCCCCATATCTCGCAACACAACCTGTAGCAAGGAGCAAATAGCAGTTGGTTAATAATTCAACAACACAACATTTGGGAACTATAAATCGATTTCCTCATCCAGAAAAAACAAGAGATATTGCTCTCAGAATGACTAGCTTATTCAACTGAAGCACACAAGATATCTCTTTCATAATTGAAGATGAAAAGAAGAACTCAAACCTTAGCAAGTAAAGCGGCACATAGAAGTAATAGAAGGAATCGTGAGTAATGGTTCCTTATTAATCAATCGAAAAATCAACAAGAAACATAATCAGATCATATTCTACTGACTAACAGCAAACGAGCACTGAGACTCCGCAATTTGATTGTGATATTACCTGCTGCTGCTTTTCGTAAACCTTCTTTATTTCCTTGTGTGGTTGGGTTGTAGATAGATGTACAATTTACTAACCTGTTAGTCATTTACACAAAATGAGATCGATAGATACAGAGACAACACTAGTCCAAAACGCGGAATTTAGGACAGGTAGAAACTGTCAAAAATAGCGTTATACGACAAATATGATCTGTCCTAAAGTCTGTCATATTTTTGGTGTACTATTTATTATAGGACGGTTCGTTTTTGTCCAAAAATAACAACGGATTTCGTTCGTCCATAAATAACGACTGATTGTGATTGTCGTAATTATTTAGGTGAGTCAGTTTCAGCTGAATCTGATTCAGGTGACTCAGTATTAGCTGAATCTAATTGTATAAGATTTTTTTTCTTTTTCGTTCTTATTCTTTTTCCATTATTGTTTTTAGATTAATACTACAAACAACCCAACATATGAATATTCTAAGCAAATGTAACCCATTCTATTAAAATTAACTTTGAATTCAGTTAACAACTTAACAGCCCAAACATCTCTAAATTCAACAACAAAAGCTATTTCGTGTTCAAAAAAAAGTAAAAATAATAATAAAAAATATAACAGTGTGAATTAACATCCAAGTGCACGAGTTAAGTACTGCTTTGGCCATTCAATCGTCTCACCAGGATCAATATATTCAAGTTTGCCATGTCCAACACAGTTCCATATTTCCCTTGTAACTTCGTTGATAAAGACTTCATATTTTCATCATTTGGTGGTGTACCAAAATTAACACGTCCAAGTATAACTGCCTTCTTCTTTATATCTTCCAGTAAAGGATGACGACCTTTCAAAGATCCAAGCTCCATCATTGCAAGCCGCTGTAGACAAAAGCATACATAGGTCAGAAAACTTGGTTAGAATCTATTTAACATTAAATGGTAAGGTACCCGATGGTAGAGAATGTAGTGGGCATATCAATATGCTTAAAATGACAGAGGTAAAGGCAGTTAAGGGTGCTATCAAAACATACATCCAAGAGAGACCAAAACAAGCTGAGTTATCCGAGCATACTTGAGGATGAACAAAATTGACATTAAAGAAAACAATAAAGATTACATACAACATGTTCATCCACTTCATTTAAGGGCATTACCTCTTTAAAGCATCACTAAGGAGTCAATTAGCCCCTATAGTAAGATATAATTTTTCACAAACTTAATATCTAGATTATTAAAAGTTTATTACCTCGAGGTGGGACTATGACAGTGCAAATCTCTCGTCAATAATGCTAGAAGGCAAACTAATGGGATAAAGGTAAGTTTCAGTTCTTTACCCCTACATACGTTCAATTTCAATCAGATTTTTCATAGAATTCATTAATTTTACGGAAATTTGAGTTGCAAAATTCACAGATATATAATAATTGGACCTGTAATTATCAAGTATAAAGCATAGAAACATCGAGAATTTATATTTTCACTTACTGATATTAAATTGAAGCTCAAGAATGCAACGCCCTTCAATCAAATTCCCTAAACGTTATTTATTGGTCAATGAAGCTCTTCATACCTGAAATTCACAAAGGGAAAACTATAATAGGTTTCAGAATCTTTAAAATACTTGTAAGCATTTTGAAAATACTGAAATAATATGTTCATTTCAATTTCAGATTGTCGCAGGTCAGACCATCATTTATCCGAAAGACACAGAAGCACCACCAGCTGACATCCTAATAGCAGTGATCCCTTTCCAAAGGTTACCACATTTCTACGACACACATGATGCAACAATATAAATGAGCTACCTTCGGCCAACTTAGTCCCCATCTTTTTGCTGTCGCCGATGCTTGTTACAGGTAGGTATCTAGATACTCGGAGTATCAAATATCAACAAAAGTATGCATATACAGCAGCAGATATTTATATTAATTTGTTTTTTAATCATTGCATTCCTTAGGTCAATTATCAATGAACAAGGGAACCAATCCATATTGGTTAGTGGTGAGAGTGCAGCTGGTAAAACAGAGACGACAAAAATGCTCACGAGGTATCTAGCTTTCGTAGGAGGGAGATCTGGTACTGAAGGAAGAACAGTTAAACATCAAGTTTTGGAGGTGGAATGAGTTGCTTCTGTATGTTTTTTTTTTCTCTCAATGATAATAATTCCGAATATAGAACCGTATCCCAAACAAGTTTGGTTCTAGGAAACTACTATACAATTTTGACTACGAATGGACACAACTACCATGACTTTGATGACATTGATGGTCATATAATACATTCTAACTCAAGTACCAATTGCATTTAACTGTACACGGACTACAAATAAAAAGGCTCTTGGGAATTCATGGAAGAAATTTTTTTAATATAATTATGATATTGCAATTCGACTAAAACACAAAAATAATCATGCAACCAAACCTCCAAGATACATTCAAATTTGCTTGAAACTTTTACAACATATCTTCTCCTTGTATGTCTAAAAAGCTGCACAGGCTTTATCGCAAATCATTTTCACATTCCCCTTAGTTGCCAGTAACCACACATGCACATCTGTACCCAAACTATTAAAATTGTGGTTGTATCATTAAGCCTAATGGATAATGCCACACAGATTGCAACTAAGGTAGATTAAAACAAAAAGATCCATATAACTAATAAAATAGAAATGCAAATTAAAGAGATTGATGAAACCTTTGATGAATTACTGTCTTGTTCGGCAACTATTTTACAATCCTCCTCTGCCCCTCTTCCATCTCTAAGCAAACAAAAATTAATTAAATCTGAAAAAAAAAACAAAAAAAAAAAAAAAACAATTACATCAAACTCGCACGTATATATTCTGATTTTGCGTCTCTATTTCGTCCACCTGAGTTTATTCCTCCTCTTCTCCTCTTCAATCTCTAATCAAGCAAACAAAAATTTAATTAAATCTGAAAAAGAAAAAAAATAATCAAATCACACGAATCTATACTGATTTTGCATCTCTATTTCTCGTCCACCTGGGTTTATTCACCTTGATATGAAAGATTTCTAATCCAAAAATATGGCGACAATAAAAATGATGATTCTCTTCTTCTGATGATGAAACCTTCTCTACGTTCGTCTCTGGCATCAACCCACCACCATTTTCAACCCTTCGAGCAATTTTTTTTTTAGGAATTGGAATCGGAATCGGAATCAGAATCGGTTTTAGTTTCAGTAAAATTTGGGGTTCTAAAGAAAATTAAAGATATGTATGTGATTCAAGTTGGTTAAGTACGTTTGGTCAGGCTTAATGGCTATGTAAAAGAAAAAGAAACTCATAAGAATCGAGGGGAAGTTAAGGAAGTTTCATATTTGATGAACACGAAGTAAGAGAATACGAAGCATTTATTCTATCAGTGTTTTCAGTTTTGAGAAGTTCCTAGATCTAATTACAGGCCCTACGATTAAAGTAATCCAAGGGTTGGTGTTTTGATCCGATTGGGGTGGAAATTTGGAGAAGTGGGGGCGAACAGATAGGAAACAAAATGACAGGTTGTTATCGTTAGTAATCGCACCTATAATTATTTGACTATACCCATCCGTAGAATATTTACTTACATGCCTAATCCGTCATTTTCTCCGATCGTGGAGTGTCCTAAAAATCAGCTTTTGGACTAAGGAATTGAACACCATATCTGAAACTAAAAGATAAGAGAGAAACACAAACTGGATTTGAATTAGTCAGGAATCTTACGGAAGTGGTTGGGCTGGTTCAATTGAAAAACCACAGATGTGAAACTGATAGATTGTCCAAGCTGCTGCCGTTGCCACAACCAGAAAAATAAGTAGCCTAACTGCGTCATTACAGAGATGAATTGCCACAATCCACTTGTTGCCGCTACCCAAAAAAATTCCAATGCTATCACAACAATGACACTGACAAAAATCTGCAGCACACACGAGATATTGCTTTTAGAATGACTAGCTTATTCAACTGAAGCACTTAACAATGGAAAATAGACACACTTAGGGAGATAGTTAGGAGGGGTCATTAGATATCACATCTCAATCTTTCAAAAAAATTATGCTCAGATTCTGTTAAGTGATTACAAATAAAAGATTGCATGGATGCTAACCCAAGTATCTGTCACACACACAACAATCTGTTCACATACTAACTGAAACATCGCAACATAATAATCCTCGGGAGAATTACTTTGCGGACCAAACTTTAGAAGCAATCTATACATAAGCTAATCACGACAAGTCATGATTGCAGATGTAAAATATGCTTTGGGCAATCAAATGAACCACACTAGTAGCATTATCCTTAGATGAGCTTAAACAAATAATTACTGGGAAACTTAAGGAACTACAAACTCATAATGTGATTATTAGCCTTATATCCATTGCAAAACAATAAAAGGCAAGCCAAAAGAGGGAGAATTTTACCAAATAGCAACAGTTCCAGGGAGCGATATTTGTACAGCTTCTTAACAAAGACCAAGGTGAGAAATCCACTAACAAGCAAGCTTCGACACATAAATTGCGGTTGTATCACATGGATTCCATGGACAAAGCTTAACCGGGATTTTACGGAAAAAAATAACATGTATTTCATTAACTCGAATGAGAAGTCTACATTAGGACAATGACAAGGAAGAAAAGGTAAAAGTCAAATCCATAAAAATAGATCTCTATAAATGAATGATATACAAAAATATTGAAGACAATACAAATAAAAGGCTTCACCTGTCAGCATTGGTTAGGTCTTCCAGCTGTATGCGTTTCATCATTCATCTGAAATATCAACAAGAAAAAACATCAAAACCGTTATTAAACCACAAACAAAGCTTAACAAACACAAATCCTATTAATTTAAAATACATATAGCAGACCTGTATTTGCTTAAATCTAGGAGGCCAATGATTAATGGCTTCATCTACATAAGTTAGTTCATCCAAAATCTTCCCTGCTCACCACCTTCTTGTGTTTCAAGTTGAATTTATCGGTTTCGAGAGAGGGGGTTAGAGAGGTTAAGTAGCAGATCAGAGTACTTATTCTACTTCACAATTCAAACACACATATTAACCATAGGTCCACAGAGATAGCATTCATTCCAAAAATGCCAACTTTCTTAAAGATGATAAAATTTAAAGAGTTTACTAAAAATCTAGAGAAACCAGAAACAAGTCTGAATTGTAATAACCTTAAGAATCATCTTCCTCACCCACAAGAAATTTTCCCCCAAATCACACAGAAAACAAGTTGTATTAAAAAGGACTAAGAAATTCAAAAATCACAAAATCCTAAACTAGCAAGAGATTCACAAACCTTTGAACACAGCGACTCCTCCAAATGGACTTCCAAACTAACCCTGAAAAAAAAAGGAGAATTAGAGAAAAATTAGTAGTCATCTCAAACAGAGATCAAAACCCAATAACCATATTTCAAACAAACAGAATCACAAAACCAATTTTCCTCAAACACTACCACCAAACACAGTAGATTCAGAGGTTCACAAAATTGGCTCAAATCATACAAAGAAAAAACATATAAATCAATCGATGTTGCAGAAGAAAAAAAACAAACTACCAAAATCACCGATTCTTCCATACGAACTTGCAAAACTCACCCCAAAAAATTGAAATAGAAGTAGAGGAAAAAACCCAAAACCATTTCCCAAACAAACTGAAACCTTAAATCAAAACCCCAAACCATTTTTCATGAAATCCTAGTACTAAAAATTGATAATATGAAACATTGAAACTGATATTCGAAATAAATATTACACAGAAACTGACCAGATTAAGAGATGCAGCGACTGTGAGCAATAGATGTGAAAGATAGATAGAAACAAACCCTAAGTTTCCAGAAAAAATTAAAATCTGGTTTAAAGACCAGATTATATAGAAAAGATAAAAGAGAAGGAGGGAAATTTCGTGAATTTTTGAAACCATTCTAAAATTGAAGCGGGAGAAGAAATTTGGTGAATTTTTGGAGCAGGAGAAGAAACCATTCTAAAATTGAAGGACAATTGGGGATCTTGCTTTTTCTCCAACTTCTTGCGTTTTGCACGAGGTGAAGAAACAGATGTGGTTCAAACTTTAGCCACGTTAACAATTTTATCACCGTTTATCTTTATTACCCCTAATCGATGGTCATAGTCCTTTTGTTTCGCTCATACGGATCCAATGAAATGGAGGGTTAAAAATTAAGTTATTTTCTTCATACGGATCGTACAATTGACGGTTCAAAATTAGTCACAAGTTTTGAGACCAGGTTTCGAGTCACTTATCAATTTCTGAAACACGAATCCGATTTTGATATAAACTTCAGATATTTCGTTGGCTAACAAGACAAAGTTATATCTTAAGGACGTTATCAAATTTAGATGCACTCGTCTAAACCAGATAGTAGGTTTCGGATAACAAGGTTTATCTAATTTCGATTCAGGAATTCATTTTAAAACGAGATTGAGGAAATAGAAGTAAGTGCTCAAAGTCGGAAGATTTCGAGGCACTAATCAATTTCTGGGACATGAATCTGATGTTGTTATAAACTTCGGATGTTTCGTTGGATAACAACACAAACTTGTGTCTGAAGGACGTTATCAGATTGAGATGCACTTGTCTAAACCAAATAGCAGGTTTCGGATAACAAGGTCGATCTAATTTATAATCGGAAATCCATTTTTAAAACGAGAGCGAAGAAATTAAAGTAAGTGCACATAATCGGCAGATTTCGAGTTCTTCATCAATTTATGAGACACTGATCTGATTTTCTTATAAGCTTCGGATATTTCGCTGGATAACAGCACAAACTTGTGTCTTGAAGACATTATCAGATTGAGATGCACTTGTCTAAACCAAATAGTAGGTTTCAGATAACAAGGTCGATCTACTTTATAATCGAAAATCCATTTTTAAAACAAGACCGGAGAAATAGAAGTAAGTACACAAAATCGGCAGATTTCAAGTTCCTCATCAGTTTCTGAGACACAAATCCGATTTTCTTATAAGCTTCGGATATTTCGTTGGATAACAACACAAACTTCTGTCTTGAAGACATTATTAGATTGAGATGCATGCACTTGTCTAAACCAAATAGTATGTTTCAGATAACATGGTTGATCTACTTTATAATCTAAAATCCATTTTTAAAACAAGACCGGAGAAGTATAAGTAAGTACACAATCGGCAGATTTCGAGTTCCTCGTCAGTTTCTGAGACACAAATCCGATTTTCTTATAAGCTTCGGATATTTCGTGGGATAACAACACAAACTTGTGTCTTGAAGACATTATCAGATTGAGATGCACTTGTCTAAACCAAATAATAGGTTTCGGATAACAAGGTCGATCTAATTTATAATCGGAAATCCATATTTAACACAAGACCGAAGAAATGGAAGTAAGCACAAAAAATCGGCAGATTTTGAGTTCCTCATCAGTTTCTGAGACTCGGATCCGATTTTCTTATAAGCTTCGGATATTTCGTTGGATAACAACACACAAACTTATGTCTTGAAGACATTATCAAATTGAGATGCAACGCATACCGTAGAAATAGAAGTAAGTACACAAAATCGGCAGATTTCGAGTTCCTCGTCAGTTTCTGAGACACAAATCCGATTTTCTTATAAGCTTCGGATATTTCGTTGGATAACAACACAAACTTCTGTCTTGAAAACATTATCAGATTGAGATACATGCACTTGTCTAAACCAAATAGTAGGTTTCAGATAACATGGTCGATCTACTTTATAATCTAAAATCCATTTTTAAAACAAGACCGGAGAAGTATAAGTAAGTACACAATCGACAGATTTCGAGTTCCTCATCAGTTTCTGAGACACGAATCCGATTTTCTTATAAGCTTCGGATATTTCGTGGGATAACAACACAAACTTGTGTCTTGAAGACATTATCAGATTGAGATGCACTTGCCTAAACCAAATAGTAGGTTTCGGATAACAAGGTCGATCTAATTTATAATCGGAAATCCATATTTACCACAAGACCGAAGAAATGGAAGTAAGCGCAAAAAATCGGCAGATTTTGAGTTCCACATCAGTTTCTGAGACTCGGATCCGATTTTCTTATAAGCTTCAGATATTTCATTGGATAACAACACATAAACTTATGTCTTGAAGACATTATCAGATTGAGATGCAACGCATACCGGAGAAATAGAAGTAAGTACACAAAATCGGCAGATTTCGAATTCCTCAGTTTCTGAGACACAAATCCGATTTTCTTATAAGCTTCGGATGTTTCGTTGAATAACAACACAAACTTCTGTCTTGAAGACATTATCAGATAGAGATGCATGCACTTGTCTAAACCAAATAGTAGGTTTCAGATAACATGGTCGATCTACTTTATAATCGAAAATCCATTTTTAAAACAAGACCGGAGAAGTATAAGTAAGTACACAATCGGCAGATTTCGAGTTCCTCATCAGTTTCTGAGACACAAATCCGATTTTCTTATAAGCTTCGGATAATTCGTAGGATAACAACACAAACTTGTGTCTTGAAGACATTATCAGATTGAGATGCACTTGTCTAAACCAAATAGTAGGTTTCGGATAACATGGTCGTTCTAATTTATAATCGGAAATCCATATTTAACACAAGACCAAAGAGATGGAAGTAAGCGCAAAAAATCGGCAGATTTCGAGTTCCTCATCAGTTTCTGAGACTCGGATCCGATTTTCTTATAAGCTTCGGATATTTCGTTGGATAACAACACATAAACTTATGTCTTGAAGACATTATCAGATTGAGATGCAACGCATACCGGAGAAATAGAAGTAAGTACACAAAATCGGCAGATTTCGAGTTCCTCATCAGTTTCTGAGACACAAATCCGATTTTCTTATAAGCTTCGGATGTTTCGTTGAATAACAACACAAACTTCTGTCTTGAAGACATTATCAGATAGAGATGCATGCACTTGTCTAAACCAAATAGTAGGTTTCAGATAACATGGTCGATCTACTTTATAATCGAAAATCCATTTTTAAAACAAGACCGGAGAAGTATAAGTAAGTACACAATCGGCAGATTTCGAGTTCCTCATCAGTTTCTGAGACACAAATCCAATTTTCTTATAAGCTTCGGATAATTCGTGGGATAACAACACAAACTTGTGTCTTGAAGACATTAAAAGATTGAGATGCACTTGTCTAAACCAAATAGTAAGTTTCGGATAACAAGGTCGTTCAAATTTATAATCGGAAATCCATATTTAACACAAGACCGAAGAAATGGAAGTAAGCCCAAAAAATCGGCAGATTTCGAGTTCCTCATCAGTTTCTGAGACTCGGATCCGATTTTCTTATAAGCTTCGGATATTTCGTTGGATAACAACACACAAACTTATGTCTTGAAGACATTATCAGATTGAGATTCAACGCATACCGGAGAAATAGAAGTAAGTGCACAAAATCAGCAGATTTTGGGTTCCTCATCAGTTTTTGAGACTTGGATCCGATTTTCTTAGACTTGGATCCGATTTTTTTATAAGCTTCGGATATTTCGTTGGATAACAACACACAAATTTGTGTATTGAAGACATTATCAAATTGAGATGCACTTGTCTAAATCAAATAGTAAGTTTCGCATAACGAGGTCGGTCTAAATTATAATCAGGAATCCATCTTTAACACGAGACCAAAGAAATAGTAGTAAGTGCACAAAATCGGCAGATTTCGAGCCCTATACTCTCCAGAAATATTAAGCAAATTTCAAACTTTTTTAGAGCCAATGAAACCTATATTTTTACATAATTATAAAGTCCTAACTCATTCAAAATTTCCATTAAAATATTATAATCCAATTTTATCAATCAAGCAAACTTATTTAATGAAAGACTAAAGAGATTTACAAAAACAAAACCAAACTTAAAATAGACTTAAAAGCAAATTTATTTAATCAAGCAAATGTATTTACCAAACTCTGAATGTATAAAATTGGTTACAGTTGATTCAACTAACAAAACTCAAAACTAGCTAGTAGAAGGTGGTGGTCAGTTTGATTCATCAGAAATTAGATTGTAGCTATTCTCGTCTTCTTGGCACCATAAACATTAAGCAAACAAGCCAAATGGGGTTCAACGACAAGAACGTCTTATATAAATCCAGTTACATCTTGACAGCAGGATAAACATGCCAGAGAGACTAATCTACTGGGAAGGATTTGCAGAAATCTGTGACATCAAGGACGGCTAGCAAACTGCAGCAGCTAAGGAAACCAAGTGATATCAAGATGGCAATACGATCGTAGAATCAATGTCAGCTAAGTTTGTGCACATTCGATCGGTACACCTGATTCAGGAAACAAAAAAAAAATCCCAGTGCAACTAAACCAAAAGGCTCCAGATAATCCACTATAGTCTAAGCATCAAAATCCTCGTATCCAGAACTATATCTATTGGCCATTATGAATTTTTATCTATTATACCATTGTGGCTAAGAAACCCCAAACTCATATAAATTGATAATTCTCAATAAATTCACGTCACTGATGAAGAGAATCCATGCTGACCACAAGCAAGCTTACTACCAAACAAGCAAAGTGCAGAACCAATCCTGTAATATTTTACAAGCAAAGTGCAGAACCAATCCTGTAATATTTTACAATGCAACAAGCAAAGTGCAGAACCCATACTAACCTCAAGCAAGCTTACTACCAAACGAGCCCCATTACTAACCTTAAGCAAACTAACATTATGTTTCATTTTCTCACCCCACTTTGAAGTTTTGAACGACCATTTAGCACAGAGGTCGGAAGTGATATACGAAAAAGTAAAAATAAATTCTTGAAAAATCTATAAACCTAGACAAATTACAGTCATTAAGCACAATTTCCCAGAGAAGATCTTTTAAAATCCTGGTTACGAGAATATCTAACCTATTTGGATGTTTAAAGTTTCTGAAAACAACTAGAGAATGTTAAACTAAAATGTGCATACCATAATATAAAGAAGATGGCCTTGCCACCTAGATAAATATCCCAAGAAAAAAAAGAAAATAGACAAATAATGCACCTTTGATTTCTTTAACCTGGATTTGTTCTTTGCACACCAAGATAAAGTCAGAGTTACCCCCCTGCTTTAAGAGCATCAATGACCTTTTTGCATGAGCAACAAACTCTGTCACATACTAAGCCTACAGCAAAGTGAATTGCAGTCTAGTCACTCAAGTGACGTAGTGAGTTTGTAGAGGAATTGGGCAAGGGAGTTCCTAAGTGACATAAAGAATACAAATGTGAAGAGGAATTATGTGACAAGACGTTCCCAAGAACATATAATTTATACAATAATCAAATAACTAACAATATGTTTCCACTTTCCTAGAGCTATATAAACAACAATATAGATTTGAGGAAGAAAGTTAACTGACCTCATATATCAGTTGGCATGAGAATTCCGTCTTTGTACTTGATCAATTACAGTCACTAATGCACCAGTAAAATAAGTACTACAGTACAAAAAAAAATCATTTGCATTATGGATTATATGCCACCTTTCATTTCAACCTGGAACTGCTCCACTAGTAAGATAAAAATTAGAAAACCGTTTAAATTTGGGGTCATTTGAGACATTATGATTTATGAAGATGCACTACATAGATCAACCATTGAACCTTCGCTTCCGCTAACTTCAGGCATCCAACTCAAACTGCATTAGAAAGTCATGGCTATGCAGATTAGGAATTGGACAAATTCAAGAACAAAAATTTGATCCACACCCAACTGGAAATTTAAATATTATATTATTATGAATTTCTGTTTTGTTGCTCTATACAGTCACTTAGAACAACAGTGCGATTATTGAACTGAAATCAGCATAAAGTAAATACTGGTCTTCAAGTTTCCTTCCATAATCTAGTCTCTCAGTTGATTCAACATAACAAAAACTATGTGGATTCAACATACACTAACTAAATATTGTCTGTCTACTAGTCAAAAAAATCAATGTTGGTTGGTATTACAGAGACTTGGTTGGTATTACAGAGACTCAATGTATCAAACTAAGATCAAGTATCAAGTCACTGCAGGTAGGAAAGAATTTATATAAACTGAACAGGTAGGAAAGAATTCATAGCAGCGAACCATGATTTTCTTTTTAATATCAAAAGAGGCGGAGGATGTGATCTCAGAGTTGGAGAGTGGCAAGGGTAGTGATCTCAGCAGGATATGGGGTAGGCTTTCGACTACTTAACGTTAACTCTATTTTTCACATTCACACGAAGGTAGTCTTTTTTCATTTTATCTGTTTCTATTCGCTTAGTTTTAAGTTTTCTTTATATGAAACTTTCCAATGTTTGATTTGCCGATATCCCAAGGACTCGAGTAGGTTGAAAAACAGACAAAGCTTACCCCAGAGCCATGGAACGATTAAATTAGCCATGTATCGGTATCCCCACTATACTAACCTCAATAAAGCTTAACATCAAACTAGCCCCATTGTTAAGCTTAACCAAACTAACATGATGTATCATTTGTATCCAGTATCCCCACTTTTAAGTGTAGAATGACCATTTAACTTAGAGGTCGGAAGGGATATACAAAACAGTAAAAACGGATTCTTAAAGAATCTATGGACCTAGACTAACAACAAGTCGTTTAGCAGTATTTCCCACAGAATATCGTCCAAAATCCTGGATACGAGAATATCCAATCTAATTGCATACTTATAGTTTCTGAAAAATCACTAGAGAATGTTAAAGTGAAATGAACATGATATAAAGATGATGGCCTTTTCACCTCGATAAATATCACAGGACAAACAGAAAATTAGAAAAATAATGGTGCACCTTTGATTTCTTCAACCTCGTTTTGTTTTATGCACACCAAGCTAAATCCAGAGCTACGTCCCTGCTTTGAAGAGCATCAATAACCTTCTTCGCATTGCAGAAGACATCAATGCCAACAAGATCCTGTAGGAGAATTCTGATAAGCATCTTCAGCAGAAAATGTAAACGAGAAGCAATATGTTACTCTTATCAAAATCTTTTGCCATATGCATAATGACATTTAAGCTGATCAATGCACTTTCAACTAACTCTATTGCTCGACAATTCAGGATATCCTTCATTAACGACCACATCTGCAATTGGTTTTATTACGCAAGATCTTGCTAATTTATCACCACCATCAGACGTGTTCGAGTCTTTATTCTAGGACAGGAAAACTTGGCACCACTAGAATATAATACAAATCCTTGTCTAAGTATTGTATCCAAGTAAATGAACCAAAAGTACATAAAATAAAATGCTCAAAATCAGTGCGACTAATACACATTCACATATCCGCCCATTTCTGCGATGCTACTTTCTATTATATCAGGGTGTTAACTCCTAAGCGAATAATGAATATTCATACAACATTAACAAGCATCGTATACACACATACAAATTCAGCATCTCTAGCTAGAATTTGTGCTCGCCTGAGGTTGTACAGCTAAGTATATCTTATTAATATTAATATTTTGATGCTGCACCACATTCACATCAACTACTCTACATGGATTAAACCACGATCTATAATAATGCACAATAACTTGTCCGATAAAATCATATGACACTAAGAGAAAACTTCTCCAAGAATCTTGTAACATCTATGGCATATTGTACTGGTAAAGTTATAATTATCAAGTAATGGTCTAATGGGAAACTCAATCAATTCTTTATGTATACCCTTAGTTATCTAACTATCCTCCTGAGTCCGGAACTGTTTCCTTTTCTAGATAAAACCAGCTTTTACCCCTCTGTAACAATTGCATGATCAACTCAAATCTTCCAAATAGCTCAAGAACAACAATTTCAACATCTTTCTCTGACATTAATCAATCTAAGCAATCACAGATTTGAGGAGATATTGAAAAAATCCACCATAGAACACTAAACGCAATCAAACCCAAATCATAAAACCACCTAATTTAATCATATTTCAACATGCACTAAACCAACTTGAGTAATCAAAAACCCTAAATCTCAAACAAAAACAGAAAAGAGATTGAAATACATATCATAGTTAAGGTTAGATAGATTTAATATGTCACCAGAGCTACGATCGAAAGAAGAAGGAGAAGAAATTGAACCTTTCGATTGCCCCTGGTCGTAGAGATAACACAAAATCAATGGTAAAACGGATTAGATCAATAAGGGAATCGAAACCATAGGGCAAAATTGATCGAGATTGAGTCTGTTTCTTTAAATTGATTTCAAAAGGGAAGCTCAGAGTGGTTTTTTTTTGAGCACAGGCTTTGATTCAATTGATTTCAAATCAAAGTTCTCATTAGGTTTTCTTTCGACCATTTGTTCTTTCTTGTACAGGCACCACTATTGCTTTGGTTCTATCGAGTGTGACCGTGGACGCTGGACCCATTGGCTCTTGGACTAAAATTTTGGTTAAAATATGGAACTAAACTTTGGTTCCCACCCATTGGTTCTTGGACTCAAGTTATTCTAGGGTTCTAGAGTTATCAATCGGTTCCATTCAAGAGTTTTAACAAACTTAGAAATTCATTTTTATTTTTCTAGTTATTCAAAATAAAAATCAATGTGTGAGATACGTGAAAGTGTGTTATAAATAAAATTGTAAACAGTTATAAAGATGGGGTTGATTTTAGGATACATGTAGTTATGGGTAGAAATATTGATAATTAGTTATTTATTAGAGATGTGTTAGTTTTGTATAACTAATGAACTCACACTTTGGAATAGTTATTTAGTTTTTATAACTTAATCCTAATTATAGTAACTATTGGTTAATCTGCTAACTCTTTAAAAGGGTTACTAGAATTATAACGGATCATTTGTGTTACCATAAAAAAATTAGTTAGGAAGCACATTGTTAGTAAAACCTAGATTTGGTGTAGTGAGTTTTGAGCCAGTAAAGAATACGCCCTTTCTCTCTTTTTTTTTTTTTTTGTATTTCAGGTTTTCCTTTGTTGGGCGCGGTTACGTGTCAGGGAGATAATTTTGTCTTTCTCCGTGTGCAGATATCTTGTTACTAAGTTGTTATGAAGAAATCCGGTAAGATGTTACCTGAACAGAATTTCACCTCATCGAAAGATGTCATAGTTCCAAGCCGAACACGGATGATGAATTCTTCGTCAAAAAACTTGCCTCTGCTCGGAAGAATCACCCAGGTTTCGTGCCAATTTTGTTAACCGGTGGTGAAGATGAAAAGAAGACACGTTCGGTTCGCCCAGAGAACACCATACGGTTCTGTCTTCATAAAGGGGTATATTCCTCTTCCAATATTGATTTCAGGATGTGCCAAAGCCCATTGCGTTCTTTTGATAGATGGGTTGAGTTCATGGTCTTTGTTTCGAAGGGAGAGGATGGTTCGGAAGGGCGCAAGATGTTAGCGGCCGGAAGGATGCAAATTGTCGGCCACAGTGTGATCTTGTGGCTAGCATGCGCGTGCGGCATGTGCGTCTGGTAAGCGTATCTGGTAAGCACGTCTAGTAAGCGCGTCTGGCAAGCGCGTCTGGCAAGCACTTCTTTTCTTTCTTCTTCTGTTTCTTCTTTTGAAAAATGTCTAACTCAAGTTCGCAGGAGGAATCCGGTTCGGAGGATGATTTTAGGGTAGAGCCACACGAAAACCTGCCTTTGGTGACCACCGCTGGTGACTTGGAGATGGGCGTTAGCCAATTGCCAGGCGCGAGATGTGGCTCGAACGGCGGATGATTCTCTGATGGTTGCTACCGTAGACATGGAAGAAGACCCTTTGCGAGTCGTGAGGCCAGGTGCAGGCGCCGTTTTTGATCCTCCGTACTTGGTTCCTTATCCAGGTCATGTGTTGGTTGGCGGCTTCAGCGTGCCGGCTAAGCACGAGGCGTTGTACACCAGAATCGTTTTTGAAGACGTTGTTGCCGACTGGGAGCACCATCGCGACGTGTGCGTAGAAAAGGAGTTCAACACTTCGTGGTTTGTCGAAGGCCTTGCTGAGATCCAAAAGTTGAAAGATGCGGCAATCGAAAGCCTTTCCGTAGAGGAGATTGCACGACAGGAGGTGGAACTCGAAAATCTTTCCAAGATGTTGACTATAAAGAGAGCGGCTCTTGAAGATGCAAAGTTGACTTTCTCCAAGAAGAGTAGACTTCTGTTGGATGATTTTCCTTGAACGTTTCTCTGTTGATCTTTCATTTAGGTTCTTTTTTTTTTTTTTTTTTGAAAGACATATTGGATGTCTGGTTCAAAGCTTGACCTTTGATAGACAGCTGGTAGCTTTTTGGGTGTTGGATTATTTCTGGGATGAATGGTTTTGATAATATGACTTGATTATGTTTTTGGAAAGGAATATTGCTTCTATGAGAGTGTGTGCTAGCAATTGGCACAAGACTCAGCAAGATGACTGGTTTTAATAGGAACCTAAAAATAGATCGTATATCTTGTGCGAGTCTAAATTTACTCACTTCATAGGTTTTGTGAACACGCCCCTCTCAGGTGTAAAAAGGCGGCTTTCTTTGGTAGCATCGCTTGATTAGTCCCCGATTCTTGGTAGCGTCTTCAGCGAGTCTCCGATTTTTCGGTGTAGTTTTAACAAGCGATAACCTGGGTTGTCGCGATTGAGTCGGACCTGAGTCGCAAGTCCCCAATCGCGGTAGCATCTTCAACGAGTCCCAAGTTTTCAGGTGTAGTTTTACAACCTGGTAGCCGGGGCGTTTAGCGATTGAGTCGGATCGAGCGGTAGCATCTTGGCAAGTCCCAGTTTTTCGTGTAGTTTTACAACTAGTAACTTAGGGTTGTCACGGTAGTTGCGTCGGATTGAGTCTCCTTCCCCCACCATCTTGACATCTGGGTCGAAGAACGAGATCGACAGTATGACATTGTAGCCGATAGATCAATCCTCCCGCTGTGGTCGCCAATTGTTTATGGGTAAAAATCGTTTCTGCCGATTTCGGTAAATGCGGTAGGTGAGTGAGAAACTGATTCAAACCCTAAACAAATGTGCTGCACGTGAGCACTTTATAGATTCGAGAGATCAATCTGTACAAGTCCGGCCTAAACCGAGAAATGGCCGTTCCAGACTTGCTTCGGTCACAAAGTGGAGGAGAAGGGTTGATTTGGGGAGGGAAGCGAGAGAAAGGTGTTGAGACCAGAATAATTCTGGGAGAGTAGTATCTCGACTTGTATCAGAAAGTGAAAGCTTAGGAAGCTTGCAAGAGATGGAAGCTTTTGGGAGAGCTTGCAAAGTTGCCTTTCTAAGAGTGTGGTATTTTTCTCCTGACTGAGACCTGTTGTCTGGTGGATATAGGTGAGACCTATTTATACAAGTCGGGATTGAAACGTACCCTGGCCTCATGAAGGAAGAGAGTAAAGGGTGAAATAATGGGAGGAGGTGGTAACCGCATGGTTTAATGGGCGAAAACGTTTTTCACCATTATTTCCTCTTTTATTTGACCGCTTTATTCCTTTTCACGCTTTCTTAATGTGAGCGTAGTGTACGCCGCATCTTTGTGACCGCCAAACCAAAACCCTAAAGAAGCATCCCCCAGTTTTGTGTTGATATCTCGTTGGTTGCACCTTGAGTGCAAGTGGCGCTGCTAGTGGCGCGTGTGGCATGTGCCATTGGCATGTGCGGAATGCCCTTGTTGCGGGTTGTACTTAGAGCGCAAGTGACAATGCCAGAGCTACTAGTGGCGTGCGTGGCATGTGCCAATGGCATGTGCGGAATGCCTTGGTGGTAGGTTGAATGTTGAGTGTAAGTGGCAATGCCAGAGCTTGCTAGTGGCGTGCGTGGCATGTGCCAATGGCATGTGCGGAGTGCCTTGGTGGTAGGTTGCACGGTTTGCAAGTTAGGCTACCAGCGTGTGTGTTTGGCATGTGCCAATGGCATGTGCGGAATGCCTTGGTGGTAGGTTGCACGGTTTGCAAGTTAGGCTACTAGCGTGTGTGTTTGGCATGTGCGGAATGCCTTGGTGGTAGGTTGCACGGTTTGCAAGTTAGGCTACCAGCGTGTGTGTTTGGCATGTGCCAATGGCATGCGTGGAATGCCTTGGTGGTAGGTTGCACGGTTTGCAAGTTAGGCTACCAGCGTGTGTGTTTGGCATGTGCCAATGGCATGTGTGGAATGCCTTGGTGGTAGGTTGCACGGTTTGCAAGTTAGGCTACCAGCGTGTGTGTTTTGGCATGTGCCAATGGCATGCGTGGAATGCCTTGGTGGTAGGTTGCACGGTTTGCAAGTTAGGCTACCAGCGTGTGTGTTTGGCATGTGCCAATGGCATGTGCGGAATGCCTTGGTGGTAGGTTGCACGGTTTGCAAGTTAGGCTACCAGCGTGTGTGTTTGGCATGTGCCAATGGCTCGTGCGGCCATGTTGACCTAGTTGCAAGTCTTGCAAGCCTAGGGTGCTATGTTTGGCGTGGGCCAAAGGCATAGCGGCTTGGAAGTATGGCTTGCGACACGTGTTGGCATGTGCCAATGGCACGTGCGGCCATGTTGACCTAGTTGCAAGTCTTGCAAGCCTAGGGCGCTATGTTTGGCATGGGCCAAAGGCATAGCGGCTTTGCTGGTAGCATCGCCAGTTAGTCCCCGATTCTTGGTAGCGTCTTGACGAGTCTCCGGTTTTGGTGTAGTTTTAACAACTTGATAACTTAGGGTTGTCGGCGGTTGAGTCTGACCGAGTCGCAAGTCCCCAATCGCTGGTAGCATCTTCAACGAGTCCCCGTTTTGGTGTAGTTTTACAACTGGCCCGGGCGTTTGCGGTTGAGTCGGATCGAGCGGTAGCATCTTCGGCAAGTCCCAGTTTCTCGTGTAGTTTTACAACTAGTAAACCAGGGTTGTCGGTAGTTGCGTCGGATTGAGTCGCCTTCCCCCACCATCTTGACATCGGGTCGAAGAACGAGATCGACGGTATGACATTGTGGCCGATAGATCAATCCTCATTGTGGTCGCCAATTGTTTATGGGTAAAAATCGTTTACGCCGATTTCGGTAAATGCGGTAGGTGAGTGAGAACCGATTCAAACCCTAAACAAATGTCTTTGCACGTGAGCACTTTATAGATTCGAGAGATCAATACGTACAAGTCCGGCCTAAACCAAGAAATGGCCGTTCCGGACTTGCTTCGGTCACAAAGTGGAGGAGAAGGGTTGATTTGGGAGGGAAGCAGAGAAAGGTGTTGAGGCGGAATAGTGCAGGAGAGTAGTATCTCGACTTGTATCGAGAAAGTGAAAGCTTAGGAAGCTTGCAAGAGATGGAAGCTTTTGGGAGAGCTTGCAAAGTTGCCTTTACGAGAGTGTGGTATTTTCTCCCTGACTGAGACCTGTTGTGCGGGTGGATATAGGTGAGACCTATTTATACAAGTCGGGATTGAAACGTACCCTGGCCTCATGAAGGAACAGAGTAAAGGGTGAAATAATGGGAGGAGGTGGTAACCGCATGGTTTAATGGGCGAAAACGTTTTTCACCATTATTTCCTCTTTTATTTGACCGCTTTATTCCTTTTCACGCTTTCTTAATGTGAGCGTAGTGTACGCCGCATCTTTGTGACCGCCAAACCAAAACCCTAAAGAAGCATCCCCCGAGTTTTTGTGTTGATATCTCGTTGGTTGCACCTTGAGTGCAAGTGGCGCCTGCTAGTGGCGCGTGTGGCATGTGCCATTGGCATGTGCGGAATGCCCTTGTTGCGGGTTGTACTTAGAGCGCAAGTGACAATGCCGAGCTACTAGTGGCGTGCGTGGCATGTGCCAATGGCATGTGCGAGAATGCCTTGGTGGTAGGTTGAATGTTGAGTGTAAGTGGCAATGAGGCTGCTAGTGGCGTGCGTGGCATGTGCCAATGGCATGTGCGGAGTGCCTTGGTGGTAGGTTGCACGGTTTTCAAGTTAGGCTACCAGCGTGTGTGTTTGGCATGTGCCAATGGCATGTGCGGAATGCCTTGGTGGTAGGTTGCACGGTTTGCAAGTTAGGCTACTAGCGTGTGTGTTTGGCATGTGCGGAATGCCTTGGTGGTAGGTTGCACGGTTTGCAAGTTAGGCTACCCGGCGTGTGTGTTTGGCATGTGCCAATGGCATGCGTGGAATGCCTTGGTGGTAGGTTGCACGGTTTGCAAGTTAGGCTACCAGCGTGTGTGTGTTTGGCATGTGCCAATGGCATGTGCGGAATGCCTTGGTGGTAGGTTGCACGGTTTGCAAGTTAGGCTACCAGCGTGTGTGTTTTGGCATGTGCCAATGGCATGCGTGGAATGCCTTGGTGGTAGGTTGCACGGTTTTTGCAAGTTAGGCTACCGGCGTGTGTGTTTGGCATGTGCCAATGGCATGTGCGGAATGCCTTGGTGGTAGGTTGCACGGTTTGCAAGTTAGGCTACGGGCGTGTGTGTTTTGGCATGTGCCAATGGCATGCGTGGAATGCCTTGGTGGTAGGTTGCACGGTTTTGCAAGTTAGGCTACCAGGCGTGTGTGTTTGGCATGTGCCAATGGCATGTGCGGAATGCCTTGGTGGTAGGTTGCACGGTTTGCAAGTTAGGCTACCGGCGTGTGTGTTTGGCATGTGCCAATGGCTCGTGCGGCCATGTTGACCTAGTTGCAAGTCTTGCAAGCCTAGGGTGCTATGTTTGGCGTGGGCCAAAGGCATAGCGGCTTGGAAGTATGGCTTGCGACACGTGTTGGCATGTGCCAATGGCACGTGCGGCCATGTTGACCTAGTTGCAAGTCTTGCAAGCCTAGGGCGCTATGTTTGGCATGGGCCAAAGGCATAGCGGCTTTCTTTGGTAAGATCGCCAATTAGTCCCCGATTCTTTGGTAGCGTCTTCAACGAGTCTCCGGCTGTGTAGTTTTTAACAACCGATAACCCAGGTTGTTCTGGCGGTTGAGTCGGATGAGTCGCAAGTCCCCAATCGGCCGGTAGCATCTTCAACGAGTCCCGGTTTCGGGTGTAGTTTTACCCCGGTAGCTCAGGGCGTTTAGCGATTGAGTCGGATCGACGGTAGCATCTTGGCAAGTCCCCAGTTTTCTCGTGTAGTTTTACAACTAGTAACGGGTTGTGCGGGTAGTTGCGTCGGATTGAGTCGCCTTCCCCACCATCTTGACATCTCGGGTCGAAGAACGAGATCGACAGGTATGACATTGTAGCCGATAGATCAATCCTCCCATTTGTGGTCGCCAATTGTTTATGGGTAAAAATCGTTTCTGCCGATTTCGGTAAATGCGGTAGGTGAGTGAGAAACTGATTCAAACCCTAAACAAATGTGCTGCACGTGAGCACTTTATAGATTCGAGAGATCAATCTGTACAAGTCCGTCCTAAACCAAGAAATGGCCGTTCCAGACTTGCTTCGGTCACAAAGTGGAGGAGAAGGGTTGATTTGGGGAGGGAAGCGAGAGAAAGGTGTTGAGGCCGCAGAATAGTTCTGGGAGAGTAGTATCTCGACTTGTATCAGAAAGTGAAAGCTTAGGAAGCTTGCAAGAGATGAAGCTTTTGGGAGAGCTTGCAAAGTTGCCTTTCTGAGAGTGTGGTATTTTTCTCCTGACTGAGACCTGTTGTCTGGTGGATATAGGTGAGACCTATTTATACAAGTCGGGATTAAACGCACTCTGGCCTCATGAAGGAAGAGAGTAAAGGGTGAAATAATGGGAGGAGGTGGTAAGCATGGTTTAATGGGCGAAAACGTTTTTCACCATTATTTCCTCTTTTATTTGACCGCTTTATTCCTTTTCACGCTTTCTTAATGTGAGCGTAGTGTACGCCGCATGTCTGTGACCGCCAAACCAAAACCCTAAAGAAGCATCCCCAGTTTTGTGTTGATATCTCGTTGGTTGCACCTTGAGTGCAAGTGGCGCCGCTAGTGGCGCGTGTGGCATGTGCCATTGGCATGTGCGGAATGCCCTTGTTGCGGGTTGTACTTAGAGCGCAAGTGACAATGCCAGAGCTACTAGTGGCGTGCGTGGCATGTGCCAATGGCATGTGCAGAATGCCTTGGTGGTAGGTTGAATGTTGAGCGTAAGTGGCAATGCCAGAGCTGCTAGTGGCGTGCGTGGCATGTGCCAATGGCATGTGCGGAGTGCCTTGGTGGTAGGTTGCACGGTTTGCAAGTTAGGCTACCAGCGTGTGTGTTTGGCATGTGCCAATGGCATGTGCGGAATGCCTTGGTGGTAGGTTGCACGGTTTGCAAGTTAGGCTACTAGCGTGTGTGTTTGGCATGTGCGGAATGCCTTGGTGGTAGGTTGCACGGTTTGCAAGTTAGGCTACCAGCGTGTGTGTTTGGCATGTGCCAATGGCATGCGTGGAATGCCTTGGTGGTAGGTTGCACGGTTTGCAAGTTAGGCTACCAGCGTGTGTGTTTGGCATGTGCCAATGGCATGTGCGGAATGCCTTGGTGGTAGGTTGCACGGTTTGCAAGTTAGGCTACCCGGCGTGTGTGTTTTGGCATGTGCCAATGGCATGCGTGGAATGCCTTGGTGGTAGGTTGCACGGTTTGCAAGTTAGGCTACCAGCGTGTGTGTTTGGCATGTGCCAATGGCATGTGCGGAATGCCTTGGTGGTAGGTTGCACGGTTTGCAAGTTAGGCTACCAGCGTGTGTGTTTGGCATGTGCCAATGGCTCGTGCGGCCATGTTGACCTAGTTGCAAGTCTTGCAAGCCTAGGGTGCTATGTTTGGCGTGGGCCAAAGGCATAGCGGCTTGGAAGTATGGCTTGCGACACGTGTTGGCATGTGCCAATGGCACGTGCGGCCATGTTGACCTAGTTGCAAGTCTTGCAAGCCTAGGGCGCTATGTTTGGCATGGGCCAAAGGCATAGCGGCTTGGAAGTATGGCTTGCGACACGTGTTGGCATGTGCCAATGGCACGTGCGGCCATGTTGACCTAGTTGCAAGTCTTGCAAGCCTAGGGCGCTATATTTGGCGTCGGCTAAAGGCATAGCGGCTTGGAAATGTGGCTTGCGGCACGTGTTGGCATGTGCCAATGGCACGTGCGGCCATGTTGACCGAGTTGCAAGTCTTGCAAACCTAGGGCGCTATGTTGGGCATGGGCCAAAGGCATAGCGGCTTAGAAATATGGCTTGCGGCACGTGTTGGCATGTGCCAATGGCACGTGTGGCCATGTTGACCTAGTTGCAAGTCTTGCAAACCTAGGGCGCTATGTTGGGCGTGGGCCAAAGGCATAGCGGCTTAGAAATATGGCTTGCGGCACGTGTTGGCATGTGCCAATGGCACGTGCGGCCATGTTGACCTAGTTGCAAGTCTTGCAAACCTAGGGCGCTATGTTGGGCGTGGGCCAAAGGCATAGCGGCTTAGAAATATGGCTTGCGGCACTTGTTGGCATGTGCCAATGGCACGTGCGGCCATGTTGACCAAGTTGCAAGTCTTGCAAACCTATGGCGCTATGTTGGGCGTGGGCCAAAGGCATAGCGGCTTGGAGATTTGGCATTATTGTCATGGTGCGCAGGGTGCGGCTTGGTTTGGCATTGTTGCCGCGGTGCGCAGTATGCGGCTTGGTTTGGCATTACTGCCATGGTGCGCAGTATGCGGCTTGGTTTGGCATTGTTGCCATGGTGCGCGATATGCGGCTTGGTTTGGCATTGTTGCCATGGTGCGCGAAGATGCGGCTTGGTTTTGGCATTGCTTTGCCATGGTGCGCTTGATAGGCGGCTTGGTTTGGCATTGCTGCCATGGTGCGTAGTATGCGGCTTGGTTTGGCATTGCTGCCATGGTGCGTAGTATGCGGCTTGGTTTGGCATTGTTGCCATGGTGCGCAGTATGCGGCTTGGTTTGGCATTGTTGCCATGGTGCGCAGTATGCGGCTTGGTTTTGGAATTAGGGTTCTGTGGTCGAAAACCCTAACCGGTATTTTGAAAAAATACCCTATTAATTGTTTACACTCGAGTTAAATGCTCTTAGTTAATGTGTTGCGGGTAACACTAGGTCATGGGGTTTTACGACTTTACCCCTTGTTTAAAAACCACCATCAACAACAATGTATCTCTATCACTTCATTTTCCATTCTTCTTAACAGCTCACCAGGGCCTACTTTCAAAACTTATAGGGGGGTAAGACAGTGCGACCCCTCTCCCCTTACCTATTCCTTATCTGTGTGGAGATTCTTTCTAGACTTCTAGAAAATGCTGTGTTGGAGAAAAAAAATGCTGGCGTGAAAATAAACAAAAATGCTCCCAACATCTCCCATCTTTTCTTCGCAGATGATTGCTTCCTTTTCACCAAAGCCGATTTAGGGGAGGCAAAAAACCTTCTTGATATTTTATCCAGATTTGGAGAGATCACTGGACAAATGATAAACCTTCAAAAAACCGGTATTTTTTCAGCAAAATCCGAAACATGGGAAAATCATCGCCAAAATTCTAAAAGTCCCTCTGATGAAAAAAAAAATGATTGATATTTAGGTACACCTCTCTTTTTTGATAAAAAAAGAAAGGATAATTTTGAGCCTCTACTCCAAAAATACTATGACACTCTGCAAGGTTGGAAATCTAAACTTCTCTCACAAGCTGGAAGAACGGTGCTAATAAAATCGGTTCTACAAGGTTACCCTACTTATCAAATGCAAATCCTTAACCTCCCCAAAGAAACCTTAGATCAAATGGATAAAATACAAAGAGATTTTTGGTGGAACAAGGATGAAAAGAAAAAAAGAGGAGTTTATTTTAAAGCTTGGGTAAACATATGCAAACCTATCACACAATGAGGTCTTGGGATAAAAAACCCACATCTTTTCAACATTTCTCTCCTAACGAAACTGGACAACAGACTGATTTCAGAACATGATCAATTGTGGGCAAGATTATTGAAAGCCAAATATTTTCCTAACAACCACCCATTAGAAGCTTCTAGGACTTCGAATCTTTCTTGGATATGGACAAGCATACAAAAAAGTCTAAACCTTATCAAAGGAAATTTCGTTTGGAAAGTTAAAAATGGAGCTTCGGTAAAGATTTGGGAAGATAACTGGTTACCATCGGAAAACAACATTCAAAAACCAACGGGTTTAACAGGTCCAGTCCCACAAAAGGTAAGTGAACTGATTACACAAGATGAAGTTTGGGATTTAGAGAAAATTGATACTCTATTCTCCCATAATATAAAAGAGAAAATCCTCGCCGTATCTCCAAATATACAAGAACAAGATAAAATTAGATGGCAACACCACTGCTTCGGAAATTTCTCAGCAAAAAATGTTTACAATTTCCTCATAAATCAAGATCAGGAAAACACCAACTCTGGTGAATTTCTCTGGCAAAATATCTGGAAAATCAATGTGATTCCGAGGATCAAGTTATTCATTTGGAAATTAGCTCAGAAATCTCTTCCAACCAATGCTAGACTAGGAGCTCATAATAAGTATTTTATCACAGATTGCCCAATGGGTAATACACAATCGACAGAAACTGAACAACACCTAATAAGATCTTTTCCTTTTGCTAGATCGATTTGGTTTGGTCTCTCCTTAGATGCAATTAATACAGACTCTATGGTGGATTGGATTAAAGATTGGATCTCGGAAACTGATTTCGCTAACTATTCAGGAAAGATTACAAGAATATCCTGGTTCATCTGGAAGTACCGATGCTCAATAGTCTTTGACAAAATAACCCCAAACCCAAATTCTCTTATTGAGCAAATTAACAAATTCATACAATAATATCCACAAGAGAATATCAAGAAGACCAAAAGAATTCAACCAAATATGGATTACAAGGATAAATGGTCAAGTTTATCTTCAGACTGGATACTATTCATAGACGCCACATTCAAAAAGGAAAATTCAACTATGGGATATGCTTTTATCCTATTCTCAGCGGACAACGAAACTTTTATGCACATTGCAGCTGGAGCAGATAGGGCCTCATAATCTTTCCATAAGAGTCAAAAGCCTTATTAAAAGCGTCTTCTTGGCTAAGTGAGAATATTTTATCTAGTGTCACCTTAGTTACAGATTGCAAGATGTTAGCGGAAACAATCAGAAAGAAGGACAAGATCCCAGATTGGAGCGTGGATAACACAATAATGAAGACTCAAAAGATTTTGCAAAAACTCCCTCAAGCTAAGGTGCAATATATCAACATAAGATTTAACTCAGCAGCAGATCACGTAGCAAAAGAAGCTCGTATAAAGAATCTTCGGCATATATCTACCCAAATTCAGCTAAGGATATCTCAATCTAGTGTGATGTCCAATATTTTTGAAAAGAAAGATATTGTAAATCTGATGTACTTTATTGCTTGATTAATATATTTACTTTTTCCATCAAAAAAAACATTGCGAACTTGGATATGGATTACGGTGGAACTTCTTGCTATAGGCAAACTTTTTGGTCTCCCATTTCTTTGCACCACTCATGGAAAACAAATCGCTAGATCCTCATTGCTTTATCAAAAGACTTAAACGCCTAGACAAATAAAACTTCCACGTTAAACGGTGAGGAAATCCTCGCTTTTTATTGGCAAAAATAAGCTTCTTTTTTTTTGTGAGAATACTTGGTAATGTATAATTGGTTCAAAAATTACAAACTCAAAAGGAAAACTTAATTTGGAATTTTATGGAAATCCAAATTCGAGGAAATCCAGTTTGTTGATATTCACTGCATCCGTAGAGCTTGATTTTGGCAATGGGGTTTAAATGAAGATAGGTGTCTTTTGAGATCCTTATGAAAACTCAATGTTTTATAAATGAAATGATATTTCTAAGGTCTGTTCATGCTCGGGGCATAGCACATATAACCAATCAAACTATTCATAGACAAGAAAAAACACATAGAAAATGAACCATGGAACAAAAATAACCAACTTAAATTAGTCCTCATGATACTTGTCAATAAAAGAAGTGAAGTGAAATGGTCCCCATGACACTTGTCATCAAAAGAAGTAAAGTGAAATGGTCCCATGACACTTGTCATCAAAAGAAGTTAAGAGAAAAATGGTCCCAGAAAAATAAAGTAACATTTGACTTTCCCAATTAGGAAACCAGCCTATTTTTTGTAACATTTATTTATAGAAACCAGCCTATTATTTAAGAACGGAGGGAGTAAAATTTATGCGTTAGTGTGTTTATTTCTAGAGTAAATGTTAGCTCCATTCAATGTCTTCTTCCTAAGACTATTATTTCTAGTGTTTATAAGCACTTGTACAACTAAGCTAAAAAAATTCATATGTTGAACCTAATCAAGCACTAAAGATCTCTAATCCAGAAGAATATCTAGAATTTTTGCCAGAAATAGTTCTCCCAGCACAGGTAAATACAAGCTGCGTAACCGAAGTGTAACAATACATCTTTACCACCCCTATTATTTAAGAATCCGAGTGAGTTAGGGTTTTATTGATTTCACTCTTACTTTCTTACTACGCCGCCCCATAAATTCATTGGGCTTCTGATTGGGGTTTTAGATCCATATCATGGCTTCTGATTGGGCTGTCACTATGGATTAAATTCATTGGATTAGTTCTTTGGGCCTCTTCTGCTACATTGGGGTTCTTACCCTTGATAAGGGCACAGTTAGGGTTTAGCATGTACCTATACATAAGCTAGCTACATCTAACTAGTAACTACAACATAAAGGCAGTCGTCTTCGTCTCTCTCGTTTCAGATCTCTAATCCTCCAAAACTCCTTTCATTTTAATTTTTCTTTGGTTACGAAATGGATTACTGGGAGGATCCTCTAAATTTATGTACACCATCAAAGAAAACCACCAGCATGATGATTTCTCCTCTCAAATATTTCCCATGACTCACCATCTTGGTGTTGTTTCTTTTTGCTTTTTCAGTATCCATTGGTATCAATACCTGATTTTGCATTTACTATACATCCGATAAAGTATGGCAAGACAGGCGTCAAACAATGAAGTTGAAGTTGGTTATTCCGAAACTTGTTCTTACCAATTTAAAGGGTTAATTTGTAATTCTAATGTTAATTCTAACGGAATTATGGTTTTAAATCTATTACATGATTTCTCCTTTCCCTACAGTCCTTGGATAAGATGAATTATAGAGACATCCATTTTACTTGCTCATAAGCTATCTGTGTGATCATTTTGTTGCAACTGAACTTCATAAATAGTTTCCAGCTAAGTATTTGGTAACTTATAATGAAGCTTGTTGAATAATTAACTGCAGGGTTGTGTTGGACTTTCCTGAAGTATAGAGTGAATGAAGTTTATGAATAGTCATCATGAGACAAATCCTCATTCTCAAAATCAACTTATAGTTTTGGCTCTAAAAGTATGTAAAGTTTGTTCCTGTGTTTTACATTGCTTGTAGTTGTACTGCCTAAATGGATAATGGTAGATTGATGAATGATTCCATCATATTAAGAACTACAAAAGGAATGTAAAATGTAAATAGTTAATTTAGGTGCGATGTTGCCAAGGAAATTCATTCTTGCATATTTAAGTATATTTATTGTCTTCCATTTTTTTCCCGCTCAGATTACGGTTAAATTGTAGTCTTTGATCTGTTTTAAATTTAAGGGCACAAAGAGCTTGTTGCTTAACTTAATTTTTGTCACGGAGTTTAAATTGTTCGACTCTTATATCACTAAGAACGTTTATGGCATCACTTTAAAGGCCAACATCTAGATCAAACTACAACATCTCATTGATCTAGCTAGTACCACTTTGTGAAGTTGGATAACCCCAAACATTTTAAAAAATTTATGGCACGAGCAAGTCCACATTAAAATTTGAGTACCTTGTTTGGCCACAATGAAGTATGTTGACTATCCCCAAAACTCCAGAAAAACTAGAGTATGTCTTGTAACTTAATACATATTCCGTTAGCAAAGAGAATTGTTCGTGTAACCAAAAATCGGATATATCTCTTGACCTAAACAATCCATGGTAACTTGATATCTATATTCTTTGGATTTGATGATCAACAACAACAGGCAACATCGGTTATAGTACACCCATTATGATCATTAATGTTAGACTCACTTATTCAAAGCAACCTTCCAAGTCCTTTTATTAATGCGCCACCCAAATATCACTCAAGAAGACAAATCCATCTTGAAAGTTGTTTCTATAAGAAGTTCCCATCGAATTTCATTGTATTTTTATTTTCCTTCTTACCAAAACCTATCATTTGTAACTTAATTTTGGACATTTGATATCGGAGTACCAAACCAAGATCCCGACTTTTGTTATCAGAGTTCTAGCCAAATTTTATAGATTAGGAGACCGGTTAGGTTAATGCTAAGTATGAGTTATAGCAAAAGAAGAAACTTAGTCATTACTTTTTGTTGAATTACATGGGCAGTCACTTTTTGGATTATATCCGTTGGGTTAATTCTTTGGGCCTCTTATCCTGCATTAGGGGTTCTCACCCTTGATAAGGGCACCCGTTAGGGTTTAGGATGTACTATAAATAAACCAACTAGACAGAAAACCACTACTCTCTAACTATTTTACACTAAACGCAGCCGTCTTGGTCTCTCTCGTTTCCGATCTCTAATCCTCCAAAACTCTTTCATTTTGATTTCCTCTGGTTTGGGATGATATGCATTATGATTTCTCCTCTCAAATATTTCATATCAATCACCTTCTTGGAGTCATTGTTGGAATTTTTGAATAGAAATATGAATAGGTGTGTCAACTCACTTGAGTCTTTTCAACATTAGTGTCTTAGACTCTCCATTAAGGGTTGTGACTCTTCATGAAAGGACTTCTCTAAGAGTCACCTCTAGCCTATATAAACCCCACTCATTCTCCATTGCAAGGTGTGTTTTTAGAGTCATAAAACTAGTACTAGAAATTTAAGAGTTTGCATGTGTCTTCAAGAGTTAAAGAAGAGTTTGTGCTACATCCATTCGCGTTCGCTGTTCGGGTGTTATCGAAGTCTTTGCGAAAAACATCGAGGTATTGTTGAATGTTGGAGACATGTGCCGCTAATTGCGTAACGACATTATATACGGGGCATCAAATGTCTTAAGCAAAGAGATTACTCGCCTCAATACACCCAAGTAAGTCTGTTTAAGTTTGTGATTGATCATCTCTTTTCTATCACTCTTTTCTTGTTTTGTTGTTGGTATTACAAGATGTAATACATGAGTGAAAACCGTGTTACGAAGAGTTGTAACGAATCGGTGGATAATACACGAGTTGTATTATTGGAGAATCGAACGAAGGTATTAACCCAACAATCTTAAGACATTTGAGCATTATCTTTGTTCTGATTATATATGTGTTTAATCTCTTAAACATTGAACCACGATCGAATTTCGACTTTGGTCGAAAGACATAAGAGATATGGTACCGATTTTTGAATTAGTTAAATTTCAATTCATGCATTCAAAAATAGACCCCATCTGTTGGTTCAAAAATGTCTCAGGTATGAGACATACGTTGCTCGGTTGGCTTGGGCATGGGCCTAGCTTGTCAGAGGGCTAATCTACCATTTACTCATTTACTCATGGTACAAGAATTAGAGCATGGGAGGTTGTTGTGCAAGACTACAGAAACGTACCTAATGTTTCTGGAAATCTCTCTTTATTACCTCCTCATAGGCATCTCTTTCATAATAATTTCCTAGTATGGGAAATACGGATTTGAGATGTCTTGTACATCAAAGGGTGAATGACGGTTAAGTGCCCATGGTGTTGATTGAAAAAATTGGAACACAGAAGTTGTGTATCGGGATCTCTTCTCAAAACCCAGTTTTGAATATCCCATTCTCTTTATCTGGTGTTTGACAATGCTTTAGAGATTCTGATGGATCTTCCAACTGGAAAGGAATTTGGATAAATCCTTTTAACCGTGTGTACAAGACATTATGATGATACTCCACACCAAATTTTAGAATTTTTGGAGTTGTGGAAGTATTTTTACAAATTTCGGAAAGCTGAGCCTCGTTTCTGCAAAATTTCAATATAGGAGGAAATCAATTCTAGACCGGAATGATTTTCCAATATTTTTGGTTTCTCTTTTGATTTTGTGGTAAGAAATGAAAAGTTGTAGACCAGAATTTTATCTTGATTACACTTTTTAATCTCCATTCGGAATTGAGATGAGAAAGATACAACAAATCCTAAATTGTTGCGGTTTTCTGTCAAAGAGACGTATCTCTTCATGAAATGACTTCATTTAGTTTTGTTGTTCGTGGGAAAGGAAACGGCAAAGTTCTGTGACTTTGATTGCCAAGTCGTAAATTTATACTTAAATGAACAAGTGCACACAAACGATGTACCTTTTCATGTGGCTGATCACGATAACTGCCCATGTGAACTTACACATTTGAGGCTTATTGTCATTTTTTTAAAATCAGAACTACTACTTTTGGTTTAGCGTGAACTGATTTCTAGAAAGTATGAAGGGCTTCCTTTCAGTCTAATTTGTGAACAGTCGCATCTTCTCTGTCTTCATGTTTATAAAATGACATCATCTGTTATGATGAGTAAGTGGCACTAAAAGAGTACGAATGGAGAACCGGCCGGATCGGATGTTAATAGCCTCTTTGGTTAACCCTTAATTTGGGTTGACACCATTCTACATTCCCCATATCACGGTAGCACAGGTGTTGTACAATGCTCTCATGGTTGTGTATAACCATGAAATGTGGGGGAATGAAGGAGATGGCCGATGTCATTAATTGGTATGATCTTCCAATAAAATGAAGTATTTGGTACGGCTCTAACGGGACAAAGCCATTAGGATCTTTTAATGATCCATGGTGACTTCATACAATGAACTAATCATCTCATACCGAAAGGCAGTATGAATTGATACCATTAATTTGGATTGGTAATGGTAACCATATTAGTATCCAAAATGTTGTGTTTTAACAAACGCCATCTTTTAACGGTTGGCTAATTTCCATTAATGGGAGATACTACTTTCGGGAAAAGTAATTTAGTTTGAAACATGTTAGTCCTCAAAATTTGATATTTAGGGGCTATTGATTTTGTCTCTGATTAAATTAATTAGAGACAATTTTTTTGTTTCAAATAATATACTATTAAAGACAAATTAAATTGACACAAAACTTTCGCTTCTGAGACAATTTTTTTGGTCTTAAATGGTCATCATTAAAGACAAATCAAATTGACACGAAACTTTCTTTTTTGAGACAATTCTATTGGTCTTAAATAGTTATCATTAAAGACAAATTAAATTGACACAAAACTTTCTTTTTTGAGACAATTTAATTGGTCTTAAATAGTTATCATTAAAGATAAATTAGTTTGTCCTAGAATCTACATTTTTGCGACAAAAATCTTGCTCCCAAAAAAATGCCTTTCGATTGTCGAAGTTTTCCGTCATTAAAATAACTTTCATGAGACAATTTTATTTCGTTGGTGAAAGAGACTTTTGTTGACAATAATTTTTTAGTTGTTAATTAATTTTTCTCGTGACCGTTCGTAATTTTGTCGTGAAATACTTTCCCAGACGGGGTATTTGAGACAACTTCGTGACAAAAAAAAATCAATCTCAGAAAATATTTCGAGACAAAAACAGGGGATTTCCTGACAAATTTTTTTGACACTAAATCCCCGTTTTCTTGTAGTGTGTTTGATAACCCTGGGAAATCTAACCCATAGATGTGCATGTTCTGTGTCCCAATTAAAGGCTGCGTAATTGACGTGTACCAATTGACATACTGTGATTCATCAATATGCCTCCGTGTATTTCGTTCATACTTCTCCCAACCGGTTCTTCTCAGACGATCAAAATCTGATGCAGAGGTTTTCATCTGTTGTAGCGGGTTAATTGCAATTGCAAATATACCTTGTATTTGGTACTGCACTCTTTCTCCCGTATACCAAACCCCTCTTTGTGATACCGGACTGTAAAAAACAACTCAACGCATAAAACAATCAAGAATACTTACTTCAGCACCATGACCATACTGAGGTGAATCAACGTAAGGGTGAACAATTACATTGTTGTGGCTACGAGTCATCTGCTGTAACCTTTGAACAAAACTGGAACCAAAGACGTCACTTCCAGTGTTCCTCTCTACGTTGTTCTTCATATACATGTCCAACAGTGGAAATCTAACTGTCCGGTCTCTTAGGATTGGTTTACCAACACGGAAGTAGGTATACCACCAATACTACAAATTACTCCATAATTTTAGAATTTTGACTAAATAATCTACATTAGTAATAATAATAATAAATTTAAAAATAATTATTTTGATATTTACCTCTATAATGCTCCAGAAACCCTCGAAGTTTTGATCTCCCAAGGACGCTCTATCCAGCGCACAATACAATTCTGCTAAAATTGAAGATCCCCAGTCATAAGTTGGTGCTTTGTCGAGATCTTCTAATGCTTCAAACCAACCAACACGAGCAACAAAAGTTGATTTTGGAAAGAATGCATGACCCAGTACCCATAAGATAAACATCCTTTCGAGTTCAGGATAGTCATCTACATGTTCTAGGTTTCTGGGTTTGGTTAGGAAAAACTTCAAGGCCGCACATCTAATCCCACCTCCTTTCAATTGTTTATAATCTTCACGCATTTCTGATTCCACAAACGAGGGACAAAGCGTATCCCGTTTACTATTTGACATCCATTCGTCTTGGTTGAATGGTGGCGGGTCTCCCATTCCACGTGCAATGAGGTTTTGCACTTTCATATGCTTCATGCACATGGTGGCACTACAAAAATTTCACAAAAAAAAAAGAAAACCAACTTCTTTTCATTTGTGATCTTTAGAACTCCGATAATCCAACGATAAGTCATCGGGAGATTTTTTTTTTTTTTTTTTCTTCTTAAAATTTAAATGTTCAGTGTCGGAGCTGGAAAATAAAGGTGGGGTGGCTTGAAAACTGGATCAGTGGGGTGGCTTAAACATTTTTTTTAGGCATGAATTTTTTTAGCCAAATATACAACTGCTTTAAAATTTTGAGTTTTTCTGGACTAGCCAGCCCAAAGTCAAGATGTAACTCCGCCCCTAAGCTCGCTCCTAAGGTACTTTTGTTGCTCCACTATTTTTTTGTGTGTAACTTTTTTACTCTCTTTAGCATTTTTGTGTGTAAATGAATATTAAGAATCACATAAATTTTAGACTGTGTAGTTATCGAGGCAGGCGCATCACGCGTGCCGCTTTAGTAGTTGATAATAATGGTTTGATGAGTCTTAGACTTGTTGACTTTAGTTGATAAGTATCCTCCAATTGAAGATTAGTAATTAATTTCTTAACATCATAGCTCTGAACAATTAAGAACGCGAAAACCACTTCTACTCTTTTGGACATAAATACTTGTTTGGGTTTGCCCGTCAAGGGTGAAGTGTTAGGTTAATGAATTCTTCTATTCCGACTATTCCTCATTGTTAAAAGCAGCTCCCAGTTGTTTTCTTAGGCTGCAATTTTGCTTAATAAATTCATTTTACTACTAAAGTAAATTACTGTGTATTATTCTTTTTTTTTTCCTGTTGTAATATGGTTACAAATTTAATTGGTTTGAAATTTGATCATTGCAACCACTGATGTTGCTTATGTTTTTGTAAATTGTATGATGTTGTTGTCATTCAGGTTATACTTAAAACAACTCATGTTATATAAATGAGATTTGTAGGCTCTGTTCATGCTCTAGGCAAACTATATAGAGACCCCAATACAAACCATATATGCAAAATAAAACTTAAATTAGTCTTAAACTCAAATTACTTAATAACTTGATGTTGACATACAAACCTGAAATGATCTTTAATAAAGATGAGAACACAAAAATGGATTAACTTACAATACAAAAATAAATCCTCAAAACCCAAGAACGAGAATGTAAAAGAGACTGATCAATAGAAAATTCTCGCTGCTAAATTGAAGTCCGCCGATAAAGTTTGTTTGAAATTCTTTTTATGAAAGAGGAGGATATGCACCAATTTGGTTGACGAGAAATAGATCTCAACTAGAAAAGATTCTAAAGAAAACGGTGAAACTATCATAGTTTTCGGAGAGGAAAAATCATTGTGTGGAAGTTGTTGATGGCTGTGTATTTTTGATGTTTCTGCTTCCATTGATGGATCATGAACAAAAGAGTTTGCTTGTGTTGAGTTTTAGGGTTAGGCTTTGGATTCAGTTTCTCTCTATGCAGCAACTAGTTGTAGGCGGCGAAGAAACAAGGGCAACTATTCTAGTTATAAAGGTTTAGAGATGTAGCTCCATATTAGGGTTAAATTGTAGTCGTAGATATGCTTTAGATTTAACGGCTCACACGAATTTTATGACTACAATAATCGCTGACTAAAGTTTGTTATAGACGGCTGTGATTTGTTTATACATACACGTGATAGGAACAGAGATAAAATTGTTTGGTTGGTGGGAAAATTTTAGGGCACAACTCTATGAAAGTTTATGGCCTCGTGTCAAAGGACATACGTACCTGTAAGAGCACCCAAAATCAAACTGTCGCTTGGAGAGAGGTTGGATAACTCTGCACTGCATTTTTTTTTTTTTGATCGGTCAAGAGAAATTTCATTGATTAAGAGGGGTACCTCAACCCAATAAAAACAACCAGAAAAAAAAAAAAAATCCGATTTGGGAATTGGTTTATCGGTTCAATTTTTGTTAGTATCATTATGAGTACTCATTATGAAACGGTTTAATTTTTTCAAATGTTAAGACTCACTTGTTCAAAGCAACCTTCCAAGTCCTTTTGTTACTGCGCCGTCGGAATATAACTACATCAAATTTCATTTATTGTGCTTTTTTTCCTTATTAAAAACCTATCATTTGTAACTTATTTTTGGACATACATCAGAGTACTAACCAAGACCCCGACTTTTCTTATCATAGTTCTATCCAAATTTAAGAGATTAGTAGACCTGTTAGGTTAATGCTAAGTATGAGTTAGCCGAAGAAGAAATTTGTCATTGCTTTCTGTTGAATTACATGGGCCGTCCCTTTTGGATTATATCCATTGGGTTAATTCATTGGGCCTCTTGTTTTACAATGGGGTTCTTACCCTCGATAAGGGACCCTTTAGGGTTTAGGATGTACGTACTACCTATAAATAAACCAACTACGTAAAACCACTGCTCTCAACTATTACACCAATCTCCAACTATTACACTAAACGCAGGCCGACTTCGTCTCCATGGTTTCCGATTTCTAATCCTCGAAAACTCTTTCATTTTGATTTTTTGGTTTATACGAATGGATTCTGGATGATCTTCGTAATCTATCTACACGCATACGATCAAAGAAAACCAAACGCATTACGATTTTTCCTCTCGAATATTTCTGGTCGGGATCGCTTGTATTGATTTACTCAAAGTGTTCGTAGTGAAGTAAGTCAAGACCGGAGTTATTCAGGAACTTGTTCTTTATCCAGATTTCAAGGGTTAATTTAACTTGTATCACAAACCTAATTTGCGGAATTTCGATTCTGTATGTTTAATTTATAACTATTCTAAGAAAATATAAGACTCCTCTTCTTAATGTTGATTGATTTTGGGTTCTTTGTTATATTGGCTTCTGAATTATGATTGTAAATGGATTCCAACTCCTACTAGAAAAACAAAAAAGTTTAGTTTATTTGAAGATTAGATTTTGATGGCCTAGTATAAGAATTAAATGCCGTAATACTAGCACTTGATTCTACATTCCTTGAATAAATTTTATTGCACAGATATCTATCCATTTTACTTGCTAAGCTATTTGTATTCTGTATGATCATTTTCTTACGGTTGTGGTGCAATTCTTATTGAGCTTAACTCCATTGTATTTTTATTATGAAGGATTCTGTAAGCAGATTAAATTGTTGCACAAGTCGACTAGATCTCCCAGATGATGACGAAGGCAAGATAGACAAACAAGTAAAGACGTACCCTCATATCGTAGAATGTGAAGTATATGGTTTGCAAGAATGAACAACTTACTTTGAATGTGAAGTATTTGGAACTCACTCATTAAAACAACTAAACATTACCCAACAAATGAAACCAACCACAGCCAAAATCATAATACAACAACATCCAAGGTAGATTGATTAAAACATATGAAGATAGAACGAAAATATACAGATAGGCAAGACCAACACCATTCTTGCTGCTTATATACCAATGATGCCATAAATCTCTTTGGTACCAACAAGAACAATGTAGGAAGCATGAGTTCAAATAAAAGAAGTGCCTCCAATCCATATAGCGGGAGAAGACCCTACCACTTTATGATGAGCGCACGCAGAGTTGGTAACTTGAGTCTTTTTCTAGAGTCCTAAGAGAAAGTTTTCATAAATTCCCCTCATGAAGATGCAATTTATGCCAATTTAGTAATGAGAGATATAAAGAGAAACTATATGTACAACATGGTTGATTGATTAATGAATTCATCTTTGGAATTAAAAAAATAACAATGAGAGATATCAACCTTTCAATTAAAACTTAAAATTGCTTAAAACAAAAGGGCCGGGCATGACAAGGTAATAAACTCCTTCCCCCTAAATTCAGTGGCAAGATGGCCAGACCAAGCGCGAGGTCTGGCTGTCTGCATAGCCAGTCCAACTTCCCTTTGAGGATCATATACCCAACATAACTGTGAGTTGATATCTAAAATTTGTTCAACTCGGTTACCTTTAAGTGTCCATGTAGGTGCAAATAATCCACATGGACAGGTGGAACCATTCTGGGCGAGGGCGCACCAAGAGAAACAAGCACCACACTGAATCATCTCATCAGATCTGGGCGCGAGAAAAGAGGAATGAAGGCAGCTCGTGAGGTCGACATAAAGGAGGGAAAAGTTCTGATGTGATGCTCATCGGGTTCAAGGGTAATTAATGCACTGACAGAGTCGGTGAAGAGATAAGAAAAGCTTGGTCAAAATTGTAATCGTCGATATTTTTTAGATTTAACGGCTCACACGAATTTTATGACCAACAGATTATAGACGGCTGTGATTTGTTTTATACATATTTGACTCGTGGGAAAATTTTAGGGCACATCTCTAAAAAAAAAAAGTTGATGGTCTCATAACGAAGGGCATACCGTAAGAGCACCCAAAATTGTATCATGATGAGTGCAAACGCCGATGGTATGACTTGATCAAACTCCCACTGCTGACATTTCTTATTTTCAAAAGTTAGGCGCAAGCAAGTCCACATTAAGGCTACTTTGTCCGGCCACTATAACGTATGTTCACTATCCCCAAAATGTAAGGAATACTGGAGTATGTCTTCTAATACATATTTTGCCAACAAAAAAAAACTTGACGTGTCGACCAAAAATCTTCATATGACCCAAAAAAATATATCTCATGACCTAAACACTCTACACTACGGTGACTCGATATCTACATTGTGATCCAAAATCATGATCTTAAGACTCAAGCTAAATTCAACGCAAACCTACTTCATGCACCAAAACATGTTATGTGGCATAAAACCGAACCGTTATCCCAAAATTTGTCACTGGAATTAAAATCTACAAACCAAAATCTACCTTCCTCCAAGAGACAACATAAACTATAACCCTAAATTGAACAACATAGATGCTCCATCTCCAAGTTTACATTAGGTAGTGATGTAAACAAGAGTGTTACAACATTTTTTTATTTATTTCTCCGTTTACCCAACTATTTAAACGTACATGTTAGCTAAGGGTTGGTTTTCTCTCCTTTTTACTTAATCTTTCTCTCGATCTGCTTTTCTTTTCTTCTTCACGGCGCCTCAAAAACAACCACCGCAAAGTTATGGCTTCAGACGTGGATGAGATGATCAACAACAATAATTAAACTCTAAGCACAACGATTTCTCCTCTCAACCATGTTTCTTTTCTCTCTTCTTCAAGCTTTTAATCATTGGTCGGTGTTCAAGAATGAGGCTCATTGGACATTATGAAAGTGATGAAGTGAAAAATAGACGAGGCCGACTTGTAAACTAAACTAATGTTGTGACACGTTTAGTTTAGGGATCTTAGCTCATAACCTCTATCGTTGATTTGTTATCTAATCGGGGAAAAATTATTTCATTTCGAAAAAATTAATGAATTTCTGCGGATAATGTAAGAATTATATGTGTTTAATTTCTACCGATATTTGATTTTTGTAAGTGATACTCTAATTAGAATTCCAGGTTTAGGTGATACTCTTAGGTTTAATTTCTGTCGATATTTCATTCTATGTAAGTCTTTAGAATGACGATACTCTTAGGGTGAATATTAACATCTGAGATGGAAGGTGTGAATTATTGGGTATGTCTGGGGTATGTCATTTGGGATTGAGTAGCAATCACTAAAGATCCACATGCCCGCTTGAAATGCGGGCATACAATGAGTGTATATTCAAGTATGAGTTATTTTGTAAAAGGGTCGGATGTTTAGTGCCTAATTAGGGTCTGGGTCTTAAAAGATGCAGTTGATGTAAAAGGGTCGTAGACTGACTTTGACCGTCAAATTTGTTTACCATAATACCCCTGTGAAATTGTTAAATGACACAATATCTTAATCGAAGTTAAAAAGTTAACTGGAGAAATATACAGCGACATTTTGTCGAACATCTGAACTGCTACATCTTTTTTGCATAAACCCGACATACACGTATCCAAAACTAATCTCCCGATGAAAAATACGAACCAGGATTTTGGTGTTTATTATCTAAAAATGAAATCAAAAGTGATTCCCCAAGTTAAGACTTGCGTGAATCAATGAATTGAAATATAACGAATTCATGACTCAATTTCTTTTTACCAAACTCTCTAAACTAGCAGGCATAAATGGAATAATAAAAAAATCATACAAATCCATGAGTAATTCTCAATATAGTTTCACCCTTAAGAATGAGCAATTCCTAACGCTGTGTTGCCATAGTCACCGCCACTAGAAGATGAATCGAAATGCTCTGAGAATCTCAGAATTGGGGATTTCTTTGATTAGTGAGAGAGATGTGATATATTTCCGTAGTTCACCAAGTGGAATGTAATGTTCTTTAATAGAACCACCAAAAGCTTCAACTGCTGCTGCAGTTGTAGTAGCAGCCAGCAACCAGGGACGGAGCCAGAAATCTTTCACAGGGGAGGCTAATGTATAAAACATATATTTTAGGGGGGCTTATTGAGGGATTTTTCCTCCAAATTACAAAACCATCAAGGGATGTCTAATGAATTAACAAAAAACAGGGGGGGCGGGGGCCACCCTAGGATGCACATAGCTCCGTCCCTGCCAGCAACAATGGATTGTAACTATGTATGGTTGACAAGAGCTTTTGAGATAAACAAGAAACGGGAAGGAGATGGAAAAGGACGAAGGAGATGTAGCTTCTGAGGAAATATAAACTGTCAACGGCTGTCAACGTATAATCAGGGTGTTCTGCAAAATGATAAAGTCAACTAACGTATTTTTAATGGTCTTCCGTTAGTCTACGACCCTTTTGCATCAACTACATCTTTCACGACCCGGACCCTAATTAGGCATTAAACATCCGACCCTTTTACAAAATAACTCTTCAAGTATTGAACCTGACTCTAAGGCTTTACGAATAAGGCTTCTCCTTATTTTTTTTTTTACTCTATCGATCCTTATGTATTGCAATTGCATCCTTTGTGCCTCCTCGGCACCTTATTAATCTATCTTAATCTTTATCAAAAAAAAAATAGAAAAAATAGTAATGAACCTAACAAACCTGAAATCCATGTTGATCTTGATTTTTGCAATGG
The DNA here is from genome assembly GCA_023531295.1 of Papaver armeniacum. Lineage (NCBI taxonomy): Eukaryota > Viridiplantae > Streptophyta > Magnoliopsida > Ranunculales > Papaveraceae > Papaver > Papaver armeniacum. Next base: position 191,270 of record JAJJWW010005243.1, read on the forward strand.
GGTTTAAACAAATAAAAATAGGTGTCTTTTGAGAAGCAAATGGAATTGAAAATGGTTTAGTTGTTATTCCAAGTTTCAGTTTGGAATTGTAAATGGAGTCCACTTTTTGCAACAATGCTCCTGAAACAATTCATGTTATAAGTGGTTATAATATTTGTTAGTCTAATCATACACGTATTGCACAAAACATAGAACTAATCAAATTATATTCAGACACAGAACACAACCCATAATAGAAAACAAACCATGGATGCAAATAAATTAGTTACAGATTAATCAATAACTTGATTTTTATATACAAACTGAAGGGTCTTCAATAATGAGGAGAACACTCTAGCAAAGCTTAAATAGATTAAAAATACAAAAATTTAAATCCTCAAACCCAGATCTGTAGTAGCATTTTATGGTAAAAGAAGCTATCCATTAATCAACTATTTGAAAAAAATTCTACAACAGGAGACTCTGTCGCCATCTGGTGGAAAAATACCCAAAAGCAGAAAGGGTGAGTAAGAAGGAGAAACCAATAATATGTTTACCGAGACCACCACCAACTAGAAGAGAATCTAAAAAATGGTAGGCAGTCAACAAAAAAGATCATAGTTTTTAGAGAGGAAAAATCATTGTGTGGGAAAGTTATTGTACTTCATGTTTCTGTTTCCAATGATGGGTCGTGAACAAGAACAACATTGAGGGTTTGCTTCTGTTGATTTTTAGGGTTAGGTTTAGGATTTTTTTTTTCTTTTTTAATATCTGGGCAGTTGCAGCTAGATGATAAAGGCGGAGGAGAAACGAGGGCAACTATTTTACTTATATAAAATGAAGAGATCCCTTCATATTAAGGTTAAATTGTAACCGTTGATATGTTTTTGATTTAACGGCTTACACGAATTTGGTGACTGACAGTAATTTAAGGCACATTTTAACTCCAATTTATGGTCTCCTGTCAAAGGGCATACATGTAAGAGCTAGGGACGGGCCTAGCAAGGGGCTAACCTGGGCTATAGCCCGTCCCTGATTTTAGCCCAACCGTTTTTTACATGTAAAACTTCTGAAACTTTATCTTTAGCCCAGTTATATCTAACACTCTTGCCCACTTAATCTATGTTTTTCCCACTCATATTACTTGATTTCTAAGCTAGTTATAATCAGTCCACTTATGAGATAAGTTTTAGGCAACTTAATGTAGCTTCTTAGACTAAATTACAAGAATTTCATCTACTCAATAAAATTATCACTCATTTTTCTTACTTGCAAACTATAAATTTCTTTATGTGGTCATTTTTAGTTATTGATCTTGTTCGTTTCAATTTATAGTTTTCTCTCAATATGGTATGCTTTTCGTGAACACAAAATTGATTTACGCAATTCGTGTCAAAAAAAATTGTCGCGTAAATTAGTTACATTCTAGCCCTACTCATGAAAATTTCTTTGGGTCCGTCCTCGGGTAAGAGCACTCAAAACTATGGTTCCAAAGTGCGGTAGTTTTTCTCTATTTCGAGGAGGAAGACTAGCACATCAAAATACGATTTATGGGAAAAGTGGAGTGTGCATATTTCCACCCCTACAATTCTGATTCTTTAGGCATTACAGCTGAAAAGAGAAATGTTGTCCTAAATTAAGTCTTATGTGTGTTTCAGTTTTTAGTGCTGGGGCTTGGGAATAATCAGATGGAATTTCCATTCTTCTCATCAATTCTCGTTTCCTACAAACTATTCCCAATTTTTTGTATGCGGGAATAATATGTGTAAGGCTATAATAGATGAGAAGGATGAAAGTTTGTAATTCAAAGCTCTTCGCACCGAAATATGAGAAAAAATGGCACTGGAGATGACTGACGAGTTACAGATTTGTGTACAAACTTGTGACTCAAACATTACCCAATAACTTAGTATCTAAATCGTGATCCGAATCGAGTATAGCAACCTAATATCTAGTGTTAGTTGTAAATGTACTTCATCAACCATAATATGTCTTGTCATAATTTGTCATCGGAAACAAAATGTACCCTCTTCACGACATAAGTCTTTAGAATTCCACAACCCCAGCTCGCAGGCGCTAGGGGTGTAAACATAGTGTAATAAAATTTACTTATTCCCCTGTTTATCCTACTATATAAACCCTAGATTTATCACATTATGCCGGCAAACACCCGCGCCGCCCCGCTTCTGCTCCACCGGCTGCCACCGCCTGCACCGCCTCCACTTTCATCATTGCAACGAAGAGAAACACCGTACCAATCGAACCACCACTTCTTTCACTAAAACGATCACCCTTTGCCGTTATAGAACAAGAAGAATAAGATTACCACCAATGGAACAAGCCTGAAAAAAATCAAGTTGATCCGCTCCTTAAATAGAACAAGAAGAATAATACTTGTACGGCGCAGTAACTATTCAAGAGACTTAAATTAGTCTTAAATATTAACTCAATAACTTAATCTTCACATACAAATTAAAAAAGGATCAGATCTTAAATAAACATAGACAAATAGATTAACAAATACAAAAACTAAATCTACAAAATCCAAATATGTTGTAGCATTTTATGGTAAAAGAGGCAGTCCATTGAAAAATTCCTCATCTCAATTGAAATCTTCCGATTCAACTTCGCTCAGGAGACCTTGTCATCCAAGTTCACACTACCAACCATAATGTCTTGTCATAATTTGTCATCGGAACCAAAATGTACCATAAATCTTCAGAATTACACAACCCCAGCTCCCAGGCGCTAGGGGTGTAAACATAGTGTAACAAAATTTACTTATTCGCCTGTTTATCCTACTATATAAACCCTAGATTTATCACATTTTGCGGCAAACACCATCAGCCCCTCGCCTACTCCACTTTTGGTGCCACTTGCATTGTCACGGCCTCCACTTTCATCATTGCCAAGAGAAACACCATACCAATGGAACCACCACTTCTTTCACTAAAACGATCACCATTGATACCGACCTTAAAAGAATCTAGAAAAATATGGTTGCAATTGACATTGAAAAGATCATAGGTTTTTGAGAGGAAAAATCATTGTGTGGGGAAGTTGTTGTCGATGGCCATCTATTTGATGTTCCTGCTTCCATTGATGGATTGATCATGAATAAGAGATTTTGCTTTTGTTGAATTTTAGGGTTAGGTTTTGGATTTTTCCCTTAGCGCATTTAGATGATTGAGGCGGAAGAGAAATGAGGGCAACTATTTTACTTATAAGGCTTAGTGATGTAGCTTAGATTAGGGTTAAATTGTAGCCGTTGATATGCTTTAGATTTAACGGCTCACACGAATTTCATGAGCAACAATAATCGCTATCCGAAGTTTGATTACAGACGGCTGTGATTTGTTTTATTCATGCACGCCATACGTATGGAGATTAAATTGTTCGACTGGTGGAAAATTTTTAGGGCACATCTCTAAGAAAGTTTATGGCCTCATGTCAAAGGGCATACATGTAAGAACACCCAAAATTAGTGCAAACGATGATGGCCAACAGCTAGATCAAGCAAATAACTGACTATTAGATCTACAGAAGAAAAAATAAGAGAGGGAGAGTCGGAGGCTTGAAAATTTTTCTGTCAAGAAATGGAGAAGAGCAGCGGTGGTCGATTCAATCAAGAAATGGAGATGAAGAAGATGGATAGAGAGAAGAGCAGCGGTGGTGATGGAGCGTCGTTGGTGTTTTTCGGAGGAGAGGAAGAAAGAAAGAGAGAACCAGATAGGAATTAGAGTTCGAGTGGTTGAGGGATACAACCAAGAATGAAAATTAAAACGATCGACGGACCAAATTTCGTTTGATCCCCTCATACGGATCAAGAAAAAGATCTTGACGGTTGATATTGTATTTGGGATGCTCATACGGATTGAGAAGCAACTGTGTTTCTCTTTGTGTTAATACGAACTCATGTATCCGGTTTTGTTATCAACATTTGACACGAAAAAAAATCCAAAAAAAATATTAATAAATTTAGGACATTGTGATCAACATTGTGATACAAAAAAATCCAAAAAATACATAAGAATGAATCGGGAAAATGAAAAATAAATTCGATAATTGGTGTGTTTCTTTGTGCTTTTGTGCTTTCTCTTTGTGCTTCTAGTTTGAATTTCGACTAGTTACATAGGTCATGAAGTAATTTCGACTAGTCATACAGGTCATGAAGTAACTTCCAACTTAGCAGGATACATCATCGAAATCGACAAATATGAAACTCAAGTGTCTATTTGAACTTCGAATGTGGTATAACGACATACAAACTATGAACCAAGAAGCTTTGAGAGAGTTCTGACTTCAAACTTAGCATGATACATCATCAAAATCGATAAATATGAAGCTCGATGTCGATTCTAACTTCAAACTTGGTATAATGACATATAATCTATGAACGACGAAGCTCTGAGAGGGTTCTGACTTCAAACTTAGCATGATACATCATCGAAATTGATGAATATGAAGCTTAGTGTCGATTCGAACTTCAAATGTGGTATAACAACATATTTGATACATCAATGAAATTGATTAATATGAAGCTTAGTGTCGATTCGAACGTAAAATGTGGTATAACAACATACAAACTATGAACCAATGAAATTGATCTAATGCGTGTTGTTTATCAAACTATTCAAGAGACCAGAATACAACTCAAAAAACTACCCTTAAATGCAAATAACTGACTTAAATTAGTCTTAAATATTAACTCAATAGCTTAATCTTCACATACAAATTAAAAAAGGATCGGATCTTTAATAAACATAGACAACTAGATTAATAACAAATACAAAAACTAAATCTACAAAATCCAAATATATAGTAGCATTTTATGGTAAAAGAGGCAGTCTATTGAAAAATTCCTCGACTCAATTGAAATCATCGATTGACTTCATTGGGAGACCTTGTCATCCAAGTTCACACTATCAACTATGAAAAATCCGAAGAAGGAGAATCAATTGGTTCTAGAAACCGATACTGATAAGGATTGTAAAAGAATCTAGAAAAATATGGTTGCAATTGACATTGAAAAGATCATAGTTTTTTGAGAGGAAAAATCATTGTGTGGGGAAGTTGTTGTCGATGGCCATCTATTTGATGTTCCTGCTTCCATTGATGGATCGATCATGAGTAAGAGATTTTGCTTTTGTTGATTTTTAGGGTTAGGTTTTGTATTTTTCCCTCAGCGCATTTAGATGATCGAGGCGGAAGAGAAATGAGGGCAACTATTCTACTTATAATAAGGTCAAGAGACGTAGCGCTAGATTAGGGTTCAATTGTAATCGTTGATATGTTTTAGATTTAACGGCTCACACGAATTTCATGTCATAATGACTTATCCTCTCTTAGGTGCCACCTCATTTGTTGTTCTCTCCGGAGGCACCTCATCTCCGATGTAAAAATTCAATTTATGAGATGCATATGGAGGTAATTTCATCGGGGAATTTGGTGGCTTAGATTCTTAGTCCGCCAGCATTGAAGTACAAAGAATAAGGGAGACGGTCTGAAACTGTGAACTTGTGTATCTTTTTTTGTATACTTAATGTTATATTAACTTTTTATGGTGATATTTATAATAACATTCAGATTCTATTTTAATTAAATTTGTATCATTTTAAGGATTAGTGTTAGTGGATTATGTTCAAATTCTTAGTAATTTCCAAATTTTCACCCTGAAGTTTAGTAATTGAAGGGTAATTTATAAACTGCGGGTAATATGGCCAAAGAAGGGTAATTCTTCTGTAAAGTTTGTGTTTTTCTTTTATAAACTGCTCTGGTGTGACATGATGAATGGTGATGAGGTAAAATCATGGAGACTTGATATTGGTGCGGGTAATATGGCCAAAGAGTCCCAAAAATACATATATCAGTAATTGGTAGCTGCTAAAGCATTTGTTTGCCTTGGATGCATATTTCTTTGGATGGTCGTGGCTTTCCCATGGCCAGGCTTATTTGCATGCCATTTAGGTTCCCAAACTGTGAAAGAGTCTCTAATACGCTTGTCTTTAGCTGTCCATGACTCCTCCTAGGCACCTGAATTCAACTGATATATCCTTTGAAAAGCGGCAAAACTAAACTTGGACAACAAAATTTCCAGGATTATTAATTTCTCTAAATTTTACGGCCAAAATAATTAAAATTAAGTAAGAATTTACGGCCAAAATAATTAGAGTTAAGTAAGAAATGGAGGATGCAAGTAATATGCACTATTTTCTTAAGAAATAAATAAGAAATAGAAGGGAAATAGGCATGTCATAGAAATTCCTATGTAATTTTCCATAAAATGAAAGATACGTGCACTATTTAGTTTTATATACGCGTATCATTCGTGTCCTTTGGTAGTTAGATAGAGTTGACTTGAGGGAGCGATAAGTTCGGTTTACAAAACAAATGGGCGCGTATTGGTCATTCTCACAAGAATGTTTTCATGGTTGACAATTTGAGATTTTTTTTTTTTTTGATAGAAAGAGAGATTTTATTAAAAAGAGAGGAATGTACAAACAAAGCTAAATTACACTTAGAAAAAGTTTGCATCCCAATTGTCAGCCACCGAAACATTGTGATTACCAAAAACTGAAGCCCAGGAAGTAACTAAAGATTTGGCTTCAACGATTAGATCCAAATCAGTTTTAAAAATGTGCTTCTTTTCAAAAGTGCGAGCATTTTTTCTTCCCAAATGACCCAAACTATAGCTGCAGGAATCATGTTCCAGTAGATAGTATTTGGTGTTTTGAAAGACTGTTGCCAAGCATGAGCTAAAACGTATATAGACTGTGGAGATATCCAGCACCAACCAGAAGGAATTAAGTTTAACCATAACTTGTACGCCACCTTGCAATGAAGAAGAAGACAATTTGACATTACGGTCGAATTTGTTACCTTTTCTTTTTCAAAGTAGATGAACGAAATGGAATTGACTGTCCTTGAATTAGTAAATCTCGAGTTGCAAAACGGAAAGTACTATCATTGCAGCTGGTACGAATTTGAAACGATCCATAATCAAACATTTGTATGTATAAAATCTAAAAGATTTGTGATTGAGTTTACAGATGAATTTGGACTACTATAACATCAAAGATACATAAAATTTAAAAATAGAATTTAAGAGATTTATGATTTGGTTTTACAGAGAATTTGAATATCATTTCATTACAAATTTCACAAACAACAACTCCTCAGTAAACCAATACAGATTAACAGAAATCCAGATCACTAGGGTTATCAAGGTGACTGCTTCTCCCTTATTCTCTGTTTTCTTGAAGTTTACAGACTAACGGATCCAAACAAAAGTGGTACCTATGAGAGGATAAGTCATTATGACATTACTAGAAAAACATGATTGCTGTTGATGTATGCGAGGATGATTCCCATATAACAAACATGATTGCAGAAAATTTAGAATCAAATCTGAATTTCATCACAAATTCCACAAACAACTTTCAAGGTGACTGTCTCTCCCCTATTCTCTGTGCTCTTACCCCCATGAAGACCATATAGGAAGAGGCACCTATTCGTATCCTGGACGAAAAGGAACAAGTACTGCGATCCAAGACAACTCGCTTTGTCAAGGTGTTATGGAAGTATCACGGTTCCGAAGAGGCAACTTGGGAGCTTGAGTCCGAAATGAAAAAGAAGTATCCGAATCTTTTTAAAGGTATGAGCATCTTAATTTCGTGACGAAATTCCTATAAGGGTTGGAGGATGTGATACCCTCCATTTTTATTTACCCATTTTATATGTGTTTAGGGTCGGGTATCAACCGTATTCGTTAATCTCCATTTTGATTGCTAATTTTTGACCAAATGGAAAGTTTGGTTATATCTTTTACTGGTTGTTTTTCCTGCATACTACTAGGCTAGTTATACGTTCTCCCATTTTGATGGTTGATGTGCGGCACCGGCACAGATTAGTTCCATAGTGCCTGAAAGGTGTAGCTAAGGCTAGGAATTTTAATGGTCTGGTTCCACCCTCTTACTCTAGTTAGTATTAGCTGGGTGCAAATAAACTTAGGAATTTTATTTAGAAAACAAATGAAAAATAAAATTTAGAAATGGAATGGTCTCCTGTGTTAGAACTAGGAAGGAAAATGGAGAGTTTTGTAACGTAGGGGTTATATATATGAGGATGAGGGATTGAATTAAGACATGAGAAGAACTTTGGGGAGGAAAACAATTTGTTTCAAGCTAATTACAGGTAGGTTTACTACTCATCATCTTGGAGAAACTTCCTTTTTCATTTGGGTAAAATCATTTTTAATTTCAAGTTTGATTTCTATGACTGTGAAGTGAAATGCTTTCTTGCTCGAAATTGTTTGTTAAACTTGAATTTGTGTTTGTATTCATCAATTATTGAATGGGTATGTTGCTGATAGTGGAAAGGAAATGATTTCAAGTTTTCCTTCTCACCGTTTCTGTGAACTCAAGATGTTTGAAAATATGCTTGTGTGGGTTTTGATCCCTTTTCCCAAGTTTTTGAAACATAGACCATGTTAACCTTTTACGTAATTGAAATAATAATTTGAATTCATTTTATTAACATATGCCTTTAGTCATCACTTTGCACTGAACAATTTTGCTCCTTTCACGTTTGTAAACATTGATTTTCAAGTATGAAACCTTGCTGAGATTTGGGCGGTTGTAAACCCATATGCACTGAATTGATAACTCCATTTGGGTTGTTTGATTTATTTGAATCGTTAGTATGCATTTGAAAATGAATCTTATGTTGTTGAGAGCAAAGCAAGTTTTATGAAGAAAACTTATTGAGTTCATGTCTTCCGTTAGTTGGAACATAGTTCCATCTTACTGGGTAATGATCCCGATATAGTGAAATGGGTAATGATCCCCATGGGAACGTAGCTTCCCGACCATCGATGGCGGCTGTCCGTGCCGAGAAACGATAGGTGGGTGTACGAACCAAGGTTTTCGTGCCGTGGACTCAATGTACCGAAATCTAAATGAATTGATTTGTCGAAGACTTCATTGGTTTGTGATTTTATTCGTTGAATGCGTTGTTTACGATTCAAAGTTCTATGGTTGCTTATTTATATCTTCCTTACATTTTTTTTGAGATTTGTTTTCCGCATCTCTTGAGGATGGGAACGTAAGCCTATTGAGCCGTCATCTCACCCCAATTGACGTTTTGCAGATTTTATCGAAGGGCGAAACAAGTGAGAAGTCGTTAGTTAAAGCATGCATTGTTTCTTGTTCCAATTCCATGTATTTTTTTAATGTTTTATTAAAAAGAGAGGAATGTACAAACAAAGCTACAAGGAGTAGCACAGAAAAGAACGAAAACTAAATTACACTTAGTAAAAGTTTGCATCCCAATTGTCAGCCACCGAAACATTGTGATGACCAAAAATTGAAGCCCAGGAAGTAACTAAAGATTTGGCTTCAACGATTAGATCCAAATCAGTTTTAAAAATGTGCTTCTTTTCAAAAGTGCGAGCATTTCTTTCTCCCCAAATGACCCAAACTATAGCTGCAGGAATCATGTTCCAGTAGATAGTATTTGGTGTTTTGAAAGACTGTTGCCAAGCATGAGCTAAAACGTATATAGACAGTGGAGATATCCAGCACCAACCAGAAGGAATTAAGTTTAACCATAACTTGTACGCCACCTTGCAATGAAGAAGAAGACAATTTGACATTACGGTCGAATTTGTTACCTTTTCTTGTCAAAGGAGATAAACGAAATGGAATTGAATTCAGGCCTAGCTAGGAGGAGTCATGGACAGCTATCCCCAAGCGTGCAAGAGACACTCTTCACCGTTTGGGAACCTCCTAACGGCAAATAAGAAGCAAAGCCATGACCATCCACAAAAATATGCCGGTTGACCATTGAATTGATCATGTCTCTTACATTGGGGCTGTTGTTGACTGTCCTTGAATTAGTAAATCTCGAGTTGCAAAACGGAAAGTACTATCATTGCAGCTGGTACGAATTTGAAACGATCCATAATCAAACATTTGTATGTATAAAATCTAAAAGATTTGTGATTGAGTTTACAGATGAATTTGGACTACTATAACATCAAAGATACATAAAATTTAAAATAGAATTTAAGAGATTTATGATTTGGTTTTACAGAGAATTTGAATATCATTTCATTACAAGGTGACTGTCTCTCCCCTATTCTCTGTGCTCTTGCCCCATGAAGACCATATAGGTGGTAGCTATGAGAGGATAAGTCATTATGACATTGCTGTATGCATGAGGATTCCCGTATAACACCAATAACCTCTTTTCAAGACAAAGAGGAAGAAGAGAGAATTTTAACCAGAAAATGAGTTTTGGATCATGATTGAAGAAGAAGACCGACCGGATTTGATCTAATAAGTTTGTGTGGAGACTGCAAGGTTAAGATAGTGAATGAGAGGCAGTCTCTCTCAGTTAAAGAGGTTTATATATGTCTTGGTATTACTCAAACCCTAACTCCTAACATGGGGACGCCCATATCCTTTTGTGGGCATCGTACGGAACTAGTTGTGCGGGTTGGTCAAGGTGGCTTACTAAGTACAAAAGTAAAGATGGATTTGGGTGGAAATTGTGGTAAAACGACTTGATATCCAAATTTCCAAATTGATCAAATGGTAATATTTGCGCTATGAGTAAATGTGCTTCATTTAGTATATGTTGATCCAGAAATTGTGAAAACCATGATCTATTGCATATTAGAGAGCTATCTAAGGAGAGATGTTAATACCATCCAGGGAAACAGCAAGCCAAATTGCTCTAGGGAAGGGACAGTGAGAAATGTGCAGAGAGATCTAACAGAGAATTTCCCTGATGCATATAAAGACCACCTTAGTGTTAGGTGAAAAGATATCCAATTACACGAGTTAACAAACTCAGTAGCTTCCAGATTTGTTAAGCTTCTTTTGAATTCAAACTTTCAATTACCATCTGTTGTAACAATCATGTTCTGTTGACTTTGAGAATTTGCATTATACTTTTCTTCAAAGACCGACCCTATACCACAAATGACTCTTCCGATGACCGAATCTCCTGCACCGAGCTTTGGGAGTAAGTGAGATTTATGTTAAGAATACGCAGACTTCCCTAATCTTTGTTACCACACACCATCTTCACATTGGCAATACGAGAACACTTGGATCCTAGCTTGTACTCCCAAAGAAAATTACGCATTTTCTTCTCCAACTCCTTTATTATGGCATTGTATTACTGCTTAATACGGCACATATGTATCTTTAGTTACTCATGTGTGATTGATGAGCCAATTCGTAGATGTCATGTTGGTTACACATATAGAGGACAAATTGGAACTACTCCGGATTGATGAGCCATTTTGTACTAATCTTTAGGGGAGTTACCATCACCTGTTGAGGGCTGCTTATGTGCAAATCGGAAACTACTACCATATTTTCCTATTTGATATGCGCCATAAAGAAAGCCTATCATCAGAGAATGTTAGATATCATTTATCTTAGGAAATCAGCCAATATCTTTGGAACAACACAAATTATCTCCATATAAACAGGAGTTAAAAACAGATTAACAAGCAAAAGACTTGGATTAATAAATGCATATAGAATTCGAAGTGAGAGTCGGAGTATCTAATTTCCTTAGGGCGCAGCTGGAACAATTCAAAAGGCCACCATAGAATATGTCCAACACTCCCGCCCAATCCGATATCAAAGTCATGAAAGTTCATATTCATAATCCAAATGAATAAAAGAATAAACCAAACCTTACAGTGGACTCTGTTTGTCCTTCATAAAAGACCTCAAAAAATTCAAAATTGAATCTGAATTTCATCATTAGTTTCAATGTTAAAACTTATAATAACAACTTAATGAAAAAAAGATCAACAAGAATCGTACAATACCACTAGGTTCTTTTTTTTTTTTTCTTTTTGATCGAAACTAGGTTGTTCTTCCTTTACCTAGATCATGACTTTGGATTGTCAAATTGATAGTTTCCAAGTTTCGTTCGTCTTACTTTGTGTACATGTTCTTGAAGTTTATCGTCTGTCTACTCCAACTGAGGTGTAGTTGCTCAGTATGATTCCTTTCCTTTATGTAAATATGTAATCTACTATTAAAAATCTTGTTCATGTCGATGGCACTATGACAACCTAAAGAAGAAGATACTTGAACAGCGGCTTGTACCTGAGAGGATAAGTCATTATGACATTAATCAAAGATGATTCTTATTGTGTATGTGAGGATGATTCCCGTATAACACTAGCATCCGATTCATAATCTTAATTACTGTAATCATCTTTTTGAAGAGTGTTTTTGATTATGATTGAAGAAGAAGACTAGATCTAGTAAACGGAGAAACTGAAAGCTTAATATAGAGGTAGTACTCACTCCATCAGTTAAGGAGGTTGTTTATAAAGGACTTGGTATTACTAAACCCTAGCTAGGTCACTCACTTAAAATATGGGCCAAGATTTGAATAAGAGCCCATCTACACAGATTTTAACAACTTGCCCTATCTCGGAAATAATAAATTAAAATTTTAGTGCTACGTTGTTCGAAAGGCGAGAGATTCTGCATAATGTTGTGACAAACATTGTGGGTGCTGCTTCCAACCTAAAAATGTCATAGCAAAACCTCTTCCTGCCAGATCATCGTTGATCCTACCATATATTTTGTAGTTCAGATATTAATCGAAGAGACAGAGCATAATCAACTCCACCCCTTATAGTGCTATTGCTAATGTCATTGCCCCCACAAAAAGAGCACGTATATGGTGTCCTTGAAGACGGTGGACAATTTCAAATGAAAATATAAGCCATTTCAAGGAAATAATTTTCTTACTAAGTTGCCGTCAGAGTTCAATATATGCATCACAAATCTCATCAAGGGGTACGCACTTAACACCCTTTCTCATATGCGAGTTCACTAACACTACGCAACGAATTCAGCACTAGTTTCTCTGTGGTCTCTGAAAAATTGGTCCTTCGCATCTTATTGATGTTCGACTTGAGCCCTAAGCACCAGAAAATGTGGCCTAAATATTGGTGTGGTTTATCCGCAGTCATACATACAGTGCCATTTCAAATGTGCAATTATAGTAGATTATAGAGGATGAGGCTACTTAAACACTGACTAGTTTAGATGACCATGAGAGTAGTAGTAGACCTCATCCTATCCTTTTCCTGATCCAAGGGCTTAAATTTCCACTTTGGCCATATAACCAACCCAAATATGAAGAATCCATTTAGTTTTCCTTCACCATTCCATCCTATCTCATACAAAAGAGCAATCTATAAAAGAACAACACAAAATTTAGTATCATTGCTGGTATAAAATTGAAGGAATAATGTTCCTTGGCGATCTCTAATCAATCTTTAAACTGATACAATGAATCCCTTCGTATATATAAAATCTAAATATTCTTTTTTTAATTAGCTCTCCGGTCATTAGAGAATGCCAGAGACAGCGAAAATTTAAATTACATTCTGATTTTCATTATATACATTTCACTATAATAAAATAATTACATTATCTCAGTATACCAAAACAAAAAGATTAAGAAGAATCGTTCAATAGTATGTAAGTTCTTCCTTCAACTAGCTAGATCACTTGGATTATCGAATCACAAACAATTTCAGACTTGTCTTTCTATCATCGAATTTGACCCTATCAACTGATAGTGGTGTTTGTGCCCAAAATAAATTCTAGGCACAAAACACGATGATTTGATGATGAAATTAGGGTTATGAAACAAATTGAAGAAAAACAAAAGAGACACAAGAATTTAACGTGGTTCGGCAAGTGTTGCCTACATCCACGGAGGAACAGAGAAATTCTTTATTGATTGTAGTATACAAGAGTTTTCTCCGGGTTAGCTAACCTAGAATTCCATCTCTTTTGAGGTGAATTTTGGCCTTTATTTATAGGCAAAAAAATCCTAATCTGGTTCCATAATAACCTAGATTCATAGTTATCCAAAATAACCACCTGGATTTGTACTTATCCTTTAATATTTGTGTCTATCCTTGAAGATCCATGTCTATCTTGAAATATTCTTGTATATCTTCACATGATTTGAGTTTATCTTGAAAAGATCCTTGTTTATCTTCCAAGATTTGTGTCTATCTCAAAATGACTTCTACAATAAGTCATTTGGGCTTCTATAATAAGGTAGACTTGGCTTCTATATTAAGCCATGTGAGTTTCCTCAATAAGTCCGGTCTGGGCTTCTGGAATCTTCTTTAACGGGCTTTTTGGGCTTGATTCATGGGCTTCTGGTGTATTTTATACACGGTACAAACATCGCCCCCTCTTAACCTCCAACTTGTTGGGGGTTAAGAAGTTTGTTTTTCCTTTTGCGTCGACCGTTGATGACGTAAATCGCCCCCAAGCATTTATAGAGACATTGCGAAGACGCCCCCCCGTAATTACCGCACAAAAATAAAAATAAAAAGTAAAAGTAAAATAAAAATAAAAATAAAAATAATAATATTGCTCACGTGCTAGGCGAGACTTTTTGCCACGTTGTGGACTTGTGATGCTCGAGAGCTAGTCGAGTCTTGAGTGAAATGTAATGTGCTTGCGGTCAGGCAAGGCTTTTTGCTCGCAACGTAACAAGGTCAGAGCGCTTCTTGCTCAGCAAATGGTTGTATTGCTTGTGTTGAGTACGAGTCTTTGTACCAATATCAGGCATTGGGCTCGTGGTCAAGACGAGACTTTATGCTTGAGAAGGCGCAAGTCTTTGTACTCGCGTGCAAGGCGAGATTTTATGCTTGCGAAAAGAACAAGACTTATGTGCTCGCGTGCAAGGCGAGTCTTTAGGTGCTTGCGATGTGATGCAAGGCTAAATATCGGTGGTTTTAAGCAATCCTCATCTCGAACTCTCGATCATGTCGCTATCCACGAACCTCGAACTCGATCATGTTGCTGCTCCAAGTGTACCTCCAAGTTTCTCTAACACTGGATTTTTTGCTTCCATGTTGTAGTGAATCGAAAGACGATTCTAACGAGCCAAAAATCACTCAATTCGGACTTAAAACGAAGAAGTTATTGACGAAACAAGATTTGAACGAAAGTAAGCGTGCCGTTGCATACGTGTCACTGGCTGACGGTGCACGGTTTGCTGACATGGCAAGTAAATGCTGACGTGGCATTTCTGATCGGGCACAGGAGTGCTGACGTGGCAGCCTACCATTGGTCCACGTAAACAAGGTTGGTTCGACGTGGCGCCGCTATTGACATGGTGCTTCCGACTGGATAGGTGTGCTTGACGTGGTAGTCTGTGAATTGGCCGACGTGGCACCTCGGTCCGACATGGCGCTGGAGGATCAAGGCGCGTCGGCCGACGTGGCGTAACCTTATTTCGAGTCAAGTTGTCGCCGACCGGATTCTCGCCGACGTGGCACCCGTGCCGACGTGGCATTGAGTCATGCCGACCGGACTACTTGGTTGCTAACGTGGCGTAGATGACTAGGGCCGCCTCTGCCGACGTGGAAGCTTGTTGGATCGGTGCACACGTGTCTCAAGCCTCGGATTGGATGAAGTCCGTTGATCCAGACGTTGAATATGAAGCTGCAGAGGTCGGGGACAGATCGACGGATGAGATCCGTTGAATCCGACGATTCTGTTCCGCCTGGATCTGGAGATGTATGAGAATTTCGCAGATCCTACTGGATCTGGTGCGATGATGAAGAAGAAGGTTTGGCAACACTTTCCGCAACAATTATGATTGTTACGCCTACGTGATTCTTTTACACTCGCTTGTAACGGTTTCTTCAAGCTGTTTCGCAACAGTTTCTTCAACCTTAAATAACGGTTTCTTCAACCTTGCAGCGGTTTCTTCAAATTTGCAACAGTTACGTAAGAACCCTAAATTTTGCTTTTCTTGGCTGATTTTTGTATGGAATTTTGTGCACGAATTTCGAGGGTTTTGCCGCACCTTTCTCAACGGAAAAACACGATCGTTTTACTCGAAATCCCCTTAGTCGGCGCCAATGTTTGTGCCCAAAATAAATTCTAGGCACAAAACACGATGATTTGATGATGAAATTAGGGTTATGAAACAAATTGAAGAAAAACAAAAGAGACACAAGAATTTAACGTGGTTCGGCAAGTGTTGCCTACATCCATGGAGGAACAGAGAAATTCTTTATTGATTGTAGTATACAAGAGTTTTCTCCGGGTTAGCTAACCTAGAATTCCATCTCTTTTGAGGTGAATTTTGGCCTTTATTTATAGGCAAAAAATCCTAATCTGGTTCCATAATAACCTAGATTCATAGTTATCCAAAATAACCTTTGGATTTGTACTTATCCTTTAATATTTGTGTCATCCTTGAAGATCCATGTCTATCTTGAAATATTCTTGTATATCTTCACATGATTTGAGTTTATCTTGAAAGATCCTTGTTTATCTTCCAAGATTTGTGTCTATCTCAAAATGACTTCTACAATAAGTCATTTGGGCTTCTATAATAAGGTAGACTTGGCTTCTATATTAAGCCATGTGAGTTTCCTCAATAAGTCCGGTCTGGGCTTCTGGAATCTTCTTTAACGGGCTTTTTGGGCTTGATTCATGGGCTTCTGGTGTATTTTATACACGGTACAAACAAGTGGTAAAAAACCCAAAAGCAATAAGAAGGGGAAACAACAATTTGTTTACGGAGACGAACAGCAATTAGAGACCGACAACAACTAGAATCACAAACAATTTCAGACTTGTCTTTCTCGAAGTTCATCTTCATTCTCTGAACTCTGAGCCGATCTCCTCAGTCAATCATTTCATTATCACCGATAAAAGATAGCGGAAGAGAAAATCGGTGGTAACTGTAAGAGGATAAATCATTATGACATTTTGAAACAAACATGATTGCTGCTGTTACAACACTAGTAACCCATCCTTTTCAAGACAAGAACGAGGAAGAGAGATTAGATCTTGTGAGTATGATTGAAGAAGAAGACTGGATCTAGCTAGTATGAGGAGAGTGCTGGCTTAAACTTGTGAAATGCGGTATGCTCTCAGTTAAAGAGGTTTATATATGACTTTGTATTACTAAACCCTAGCCATAGGTCACTCACTCTTAACATGGGCCGAGATCTAAACCAACCCATTTTCCCCAATATTAGTCACTGGATTGGGCCAATCACATGTCTTTGTTCCTTACCTGACCTACTGTTCACAGTGTCCGCACAAAATTGGATTCAGAGCAAAAACACTTAGAGCATCTCCAATAGTGGGTGCTAAAAATCCTAGGTGGAATTTTTATTTAGATCCTTATTTATGGGGTCATATGTATGTGGCAAAAATAATAATGCTTTGCTCATGAACCATCTCCAATAGTATGGGGTTTTATTTTTAAAATTTGTTGTTTTGGATAATGATAAAATTGATTCCCTCTTTCCTATTGGTTCATAACAATTTATCTAAAAATTAAAAAATTAAAATATAGTTAAAATGATGATGTGGAGGACATTCCCGAGGTCTAAATAAGACCTTCTCCAAGACCTTCATATTTATTTTAACACCCTTCCTATTTTCTATGACCCACTGTTGGAGATGAATTTAATGTAAATGAGGGTCTAAAATCCTATGTGTCATGAAAAAATAAAACCTCCACTCACTGTTGGAGATGCTCTTAACATAGAATATTGTTGGTACGTGGATGTGAAACGCAAGAGATGTCTTATAATAATGTAGTTGAAAACATGTTTGATGTTGCTTCGGATGTAAAAGAAGTCTTAGCAAAATAAAAATATTAGTTCTCTAAGACTAGTGAAGAAATCTGACAAACATTAATTTTTTGTTAGTGACCATAATTTTCGTTTATATCGGTAGAAGAGACTTAATATTGTTGAGTCTAATGCAGTGCTTTGTTAACATGCTAGGTCCTGTGGTTTCAGGAGACTAGGACCCAATGAATGGCTGAGTACCGACATAAGCCGCCAATGCCAACTAGTGCTCCAACTATATCAGCTCTTACCGGAAATTAACTCATAGGCGCTGCACAACCTACGCATGAATGAATCTTTCTAGGAATTATGAAAAGTTGATTTTGTGGGACTCTATGGCCATATAACCGGCCCCAATACGAAGTCTCCATTTAGTTTGCCTTAACCATTCCATCGTGTCTTATACAAAACAACAATTTATAAAAGAAAAACAATATCATTGCTGGTATGAATTTGAAGGAATGTTCCTTCTTATCCCTAAACAATCCACTAAGACTGATACTAACACAAACACCTTGATAAATTTTAGGGATAACCCCATCTATAGAAAAAGCAAGAGACAGCGAATTTTAAGTAAATTTTAGGCGTTATTTTAAGTAAACTGTATCATATTCTTTTGATAAGTTACTGGAGACAAATCGCCACCTCCTTTAGTTTTTTATGCAATTGAGTTAATATACCAAGCAAACAGATTTGTGAGGCAAGAAAAGATAATTTTGGGATGAGGAAGAAAAGAGAATTTTGGATCCGTAAACTATTTCAGCCGCCTCAGTGGCCTGTGCATACATTTCGGGGATTGTCGTGTCCATAAAAAAAAGATGTGCAGACAACCGAATCAGTGAGACTTTAAATTTGGCGTTCTAGATTCTAGCCTTCCTTTCCATGTGTAAAAAACCGAATCAGTGATGGATGGAGAGGCCCGAGTGAGAACTTTTCCATACAAGTTTCAATTTCAACAAAGTTGGGTTGGCTGATAGCCCATGTAGGACTATGAGATGGGCATCCAATCCATCACTGACAGGCGGTTGATAAGGCAATCCTAATATGATGTATGGAAGATTTGTGGAATCCGTTTGTCCAATGTGGGACTATTTTCAATCTTAGTTAATAGTATTACTTTGGAACCACCCATATAAAACATTTGTAATCATTTGTAATAAAACATCGGTGCTACATTGATGAAAAAATCCTAACCCCATAGATACTCACCTTACGAGAGAATCACAAACTGTTGGCATACATCCATAGAGTGTGTCATTCACACAATGAAATGACTGATCAATTCGCAGCGTAGGTGGCCGAGCTCGTTTATACTCCCTCCGTTCCACTTTAGATAATGTTTTTGGAATTTTCACACAGATTAAGAAATTGAGAGACATATGAAAATTTTCCATCCATGCCCTCGAAAAAAGTCTTCAAATATTAATTACTATTAGTGCATTTAAAAATGAACTTATAGTTCCAAGACAAAATGTTAGGGTGTTATTGGAAATTTTGTGGAAAAATATGAAAACCTTCAAGTATTGTGGAACAAAAAAATAACCCTAAAACATCATCTAAAATGGAGCCGAGGGAGTATGATAAATCAACTAGTGATGTAAGCAGGGTGTTATAAAAAATGTTATTTATTTGTCCGTTTACCCTACCTGCTGCTATTTAAACGTCTGTGCTAGGGTTCTCCTTTTTACTTACTGCCTCCTCTCTCTCTCTCGAGATCTGTTTTTCTTTTCTTCTTCACGTAGCCACAAAAACAACTGCTGTTTTGCTTTTCTTCTTCACTCCGCCACAAAAACAGCTGCAACAAGTAATGGCTTCAGATCTGGATGATCGACAACAACAACAATTAAACGCGAAGCACGATGATTTCTCCTCTCAACCAAGTTTCACTTCTCTCTTTTTCATTTCTTGAAGCTTTTAATCATGGAGTCTTTGTGGTACAACTTCACGAAGAAAGCTGATGTGGGCGACGCAGTTTAGTTTATGGATCTGTGCTCATAACATCTATTGTTGATTTCTTATCTAATCAGGAATAATATGGTTGCAACTTCTTTCGTTTTGAAAAATTGATGAATTTCTACCAATAATGTATGAATTATATTTGTTTAATTTTGATGGAGGCGCTGAAAGTAATGGTCTATTCGATAAATTTTGATTTTTGCAAGTGATACGCTAATGTGAATGCTTAATTATCAATCCATCTCAATAGCTATAATTAGTAAAATTTATGTTTTCCACAGTTTCTTTGCAAAAACACAATGGATAAATATGTGTGATATTGTTTGATTTAAGTTGGGCAATGCATTGATGGCGGAGAAGCAAAGAAATTTGATTAGGTTAAACTGTAACTAGAATTCCATGTTTATGTTAGGTGTAATTTGACAATGTTCTATGTAGGTCTTTTGGAATGTCCACCAAATTGAGAACTGCTTTTCAGCGAATTCACTGCTCAAATAACAATGCCACTTTTAACGACGGTTAGGGGTCCAAGATTGATAGATACATTTATATATGGT
This sequence comes from Papaver armeniacum, assembly GCA_023531295.1. Classification (NCBI taxonomy): domain Eukaryota; kingdom Viridiplantae; phylum Streptophyta; class Magnoliopsida; order Ranunculales; family Papaveraceae; genus Papaver; species Papaver armeniacum. The sequence continues at coordinate 211,439 of JAJJWW010005243.1, forward strand.
ATGGCTCACCAGATATGTATAGGTAATTACTACGACTTGTTGCTAGGTGCTTATAATCAGAGCTAAGAAGCCAAATGCAATAAGGAACCCCATCATCTAGAATTGCTAGCTAGATCCCACGTTGAGAGAACACTATTAGTTCACATTCTCAATAACAATACAACAGAACCCAACATCCTCCCTTTTCATGATGATTAATTACAACATCAATTTTTAAAATTGTTTTCAGCGTATAACACATGATTAAAAGAAGAACTGTTACACGTGACAATCGTTCAACCTCATTGATGAGCTGAATTGATTTCCTTCAGCATCTCCTTTTTTCACTTCCTCCATTTTATTCTTTGTCTTATTTGACTGAGAGTCTAGCATACATTTGTCTTTGGGTTTTTATGAGACCAATGGAAAAACTTTTGAGAGGATACGTGACTATGATCACACTAGAAATCAAACTTTTGTGAGAAATAGAATGAATTCTCAAACAAAATCAACATCTCATTCATAATCTCAATTATCAAATTGCAGAGCGAAAATTACGAATTACCGAGTGAGTAGTAGATCTACAGATAAAGAAGAGAGAGGCGGAGAAGAGCAAGCTCTTGTTTGATGAGACTAAGGTTCCCTAATTAACTATTCAGATACCAGAACACAAACCATATAGAAAACAAATAGCAAAACTTAAATTAGTCTTAAATTATAATTACTACATCTTCAATTCAAAAAGGAAAACACTAACTTGGATTAACAAATGCAAAAATTAAATCTTCAAAACCAGATATGTAGTGACATTTTATTAATGATAAAAGAGGCTATAAAAAAATTCCTCCTCGCTCAATTCAAATCTACCAGTTTGTCACTGTTCCCTCAGAGACCCTGTCTTCCATCTGTAATCGAAGTTGGCAATATCACTGGACAGCAAAAAGCAGAAAGGTTAAAAGAAAAGAAGAAACCAAGAATTTGTTAATTAACCCTGACAACCACAAACTTGAGAAGAGAATCTAAAATTATGATTAAATTTGACCCAGAAAATATGATAGTTTTCTGAGAGAAAAAATCATTGTGTGGGAAAGTTATTTCTGCTTCCATTGATGGATCATGAACACAAAGAACATGAGAATTGTTGATTTTTAGGGTAGGTTTTGGATTTTTTTTTTCTCTACGCAGCTAGAGTAATGGAGGCGGCTGAGAAGAAAAGAGGGCAAATATTCTACTTATAAGGTTTTGAGATGTAGCCCGTACATATTAGGGTTAAATTGTAGCCGTTCATCTGTTCTCAACATTAGATTTAACGGCTCACACGAATTTGACCGTAATTGTTAACCGAAGTTGGTATATAGATGGCTGTGATTTGTTTTTAACATACATAACATGTCATAGGTAGCTTAAGTTATTTGATTATAGATGGTTGTCTAAACTAATTTTGGTTCAAGGGAAGCACATCTCTAAAAAAGTGTACATTAATTATGGTCTCATGCCCAAGTGTACAATATCAGAAAAATACTATAACTCCTGTACAATATATCCAATGGATAATTCCATTTAAGAGAAAGACAGCTCGTACACTGCCCATGAATTGGATCCAAATTTGATAACCCAAACATCAGAAGGAGTATTAGATCATTCACTGCCCACTACTTTGAACAACTTTTACCAGCTTTTGGATCGTAAATAACCCAATGCAATGAAAAGGCTTTACTGAAATTTGAATAATTGAATATCCATTACCACGACATGTCACTCTTGATTTTTTTGATGAGTTAAGTGGCAAAATGCCCCAAAATGGACCCCATGGTTGTGAAAATGCCCCGGACGTTAGGGAAAAGATTAAAATGCCCCATTCCATTAGATTTTCCGTTAGAGAGAGTTAAGTAGTCGAAATCGCCCTTCAGGGTACATTGTTCATAATTCAGGGTTCAGTGTTTAAAATTCAGGGTTCAGAGCTTAAGGTTCAGGGTTTGGGTTCAAGATTTAGGATTCAGATGGTGGTGGTGGTGGTGGTGCGGTGGTATTGGTGGTGGCAGCGATAGTGATAGTGGCGGTGGTGGTGGCGGTGATGGTGGTGGTGGCGATGGTAGTGGTGGTGGCGGCGATGGTTATAGTGGCGTTGGTGGTGGCGGTGATCGTGGTGGTGGCGGTAGTGGTGGTGGTGGTGGTGGTGGAGAAGGCGGTGGCGGTAGCGGTGGCGATGGTGGTTGTTCTAGTGGTAGTGGTGGGGATGGTGGTGGTAGTGGTGACAGTGGTGGTGGTGGTTGGTGGTTGTTCGTTTGGTGGTGGCGGTGGTAGTGGCAGATTGTGGCGTTTTGATTAAGAAGGATAAAAATGGAAGTTCAAAACTCCGTTGACCGAATGGGGCATTTTAATCTTTTCCCTAACGTCCGGGGTATTTTCACAACCCTGGGGTCCATTTTGGGGCATTTTGCCATTTAACCCTTTTTTGATTCTGTTGGTTTTGATGGATTCTGTAAGTATTGAATATATCGTAAGTGCAGACAATTTTTAGTCATAATATTGTAAGATGAGGATGTTGGCATCAAAGTCTATATATGGTATAAGAGCATAAACTTGTCGTTTTCAAGAGCATGTTTAAGGTGCATCTTTACGAAATTTGGGTTTTTGGACAATTCATATTCCAGAGTTTGCATACATACAAACGAGGAGGAAATACACAAAGCAGAACTGAAATGTGCAATTCATATCCCTGCCTTTTGAAGGTAGATATCCGTGTAATAGAGTCTCCCATTTTTTATTGAGATGAACGCAAAAATAGTTTTATCTTTTCGAAGTTACTCTATATCTAGTGCAAGACACCCACTTCCACATCTTCTAATGAGTACAATTGAAACTGGGTAATTGCATCTCTCGGAATCGCATTTCAATTACACTAAAACAAACTATAACTAACCAATATTCCAATGTATAATTCCATTCCATTTAAAAGCTTGTCACTAGTAGAAAAGTGACATTTTGTAACAGTTCAAGCTTTTATTAGGTAATAGTTCGTAAATTACATGTTACTAAATGTTAGGTTGTTAAATAATGGTAACAGTTTTTGTAAGAACTGTAACATAGTGTCATCTAGGTTGTATATTGTAACAGTTTTTATAATAAGTGTTACTATATACCCATGTTACTGTAAAAAATTTAATATGCTAACATAGTTGATATTATCGTGACATTTATTTAGACCAACTGTTGCTATATACCCATGTTACTGTAACACATTTAATATGTCACCATAGTTGATATTATCGTGACATTTTTAAAACCAACTGTTGCCATATACCTATGTTACAGTAACAGATTTAATATGTCACCATAGTTTACCTTATCGTGACATTTCTATAAAATAACTGTTACTATTTATCTACATAACTAGTTATCTGGATATCCATTTCAAAAAGATTACCTAGCTCTAGACCGACATGTCACAATTAACTTGTTTATCTAATTTCATGCACTAGAGCTAGCCATGGCTCATGGATGGTTATCTAAGGTTTAATATAAATTCAAATCTAATTAAAATAATAAACAAGTGGTACGATATGTATAAATCCTACAATATAAATGTGTTGTAGTTGGGCGGTGACAACGAAGGTGGTGGTAACGAAGGTTGTGGTGGAGGTCGATAGTTTATTGTTTAATGAGAATAAGTATTTTATATGAATAACATTAACCAAAAACAAAGCATGGAATAGTGGTTCAAGAGTTATAGTTAGGTGTAATAGGTCTCAAGGTCGAATCCAGTGAAGAGTAATTTTATAGAATTTATATTTCAGCTCAAGAAGCCCAACTTGTAGTTGTGGAATGGTGGCAGGCATGGTGGTGATGGTTGCGGCGGTGTTGGGGGTGTAGGTGGTGGCGGCGCTAGTGATGGAGGTGGTGGTAGTTTCACTATAAAATTTTACCTTTATATCATTTTTTGATGACAAGTTTTCATAAAACTATTACGGTTTCAAATAATCGCAATGCTTTATTAAAAACGATTCTCAGTATCAATTATTCAAGATATCACATGTTGAATAAATCTGTTACCAAAATCGCTAACATGTGATTTTTAGAATTTATGAGTCATTTTTTAATAGTCATTCCGTAACAGGTTTTATAAACTTTCCGTAACAGGGGCTTTAGTAACACCGCAGTAAAAAATTAAAACTCACATAGAAATAATACAAGAATGAGTTTTTAATCATCACCGAACATCATTTTTTTACTAGTGTTATATTTGTACATCAAGGTGATCATTTAAAGAGATGAATTTTAGAATTTGACTGCTTTTACGTGTACAAGTATATGTAGAACAACTACGAGTACTAATATGAGCACTTCCGGATCAACTTCAAACACATCTTCATATTCATCGAGGATAAAAAGCAAGACCAAGAGGCAAGAGGATGATTTGACGAAGATGAAATTTTAGCTCCACTTGTATTGCCAACTTTTATCTTCATTGACTTTCCTTTAATGGTGATACGAGAAATATTCCTGCAATCCGAATAAATCTTTTACATCAATCACGTTACTTTCCGTAATTTCCGTCATTGACTTGTGGTAATACTCTGATTTTTCCAAAATTAGATTAAGTAAAGTAATCGTATTAGGAAATAAAAACCAATCAAGTTATTCTCCAAGATTGCCGGTGATTGATAATACAGTTATTCTCCAAGATATTTTCTTACCATATCTTGGTCATGCAATATTGCCGGTGATTGATAATATATTTATTCTCCAAGATATTAATATTTCTTACCATCTTTAGGTCATGCAATATTCCTGGTGATTGATAGAATAATACTGAGAAAGGAAATAGCTAATATTTGCATTTATGAATTAAGTTTTATATTTACTATAATTGATTAGGAATAACAAATCATTCCCTCAATCACGTTTATTATTGACGAGATTATGAAGAAGAAAAGAGGCAGACAAGGAACCCTAATCTTGCATGTTACCATATATTACCATATTTAGTGTGGGGTTTGGCGAGTTGGGGAGCGCCTTTGAAGCTTAGGCTAGCGCCTAAGACTTCGGCGAGGCGCCAAAAGCGCCAAACTCGCTCGCCTAAGGCGTCGGGTGGAAAGTAGTGCAGAACTGAGTTACTCGGGCGCTGGACTTGGGCTTAGTGCGCCTTTGGCGCCTAGGCGCACTAGGCGCTCGCCTTTTACAACATAGCATGCATCCATAATATGTAGTATAAAAATTACTCAAGAAAGTGAAACCAACAATTTGTTTCCCGAGAAGCAGAACAGTGAGAAAATGATCTAAAGAAATGGTAGCATTTGAATTCAACAATATCTTAGTGTTTTGAGAGGAGAAATCATTGTGTGGGAAAGTTCATGTCAATTTGATGTTTCCGCTTCCATTAAAGGATCGTGAATAAGAGAGTTTGCTCTAGTTAATTTTTAGGGTTAGGTTTCAAATTCTTCTTCTCTCTGCGCAGCAGCTAAATGTAGGCGGGGTAAAGAAATGAGGCAACTATTCTACTTATATTATTTAGAGATAGATCCAAACCTTTCATATTAGGGTTAAGTTGCAGTCGTTGATATGTTTTCTAGCTCTGATGGCCAACAGCTACAATTTTTTTTTTATCTTTCTCATTTATCTAGTTCCACTCGGAGAAACGTTCGGTAACAACATATAGTAAGTGTTTATTGTGAGAGATTATGGCACATACGGTGTTTATAACATTGCAGGAGATCTTGGATTATAAAATAAATATAAATTCCATGAGAGATTATTATGGGACATATGGTCTTTATAATATTGCAGGAGATCTTGGATTCTAAAATTTATTTGAATTTGTAACACGTTCATATCTTTCACCAAACACACAACTACTAAACTACTATGTCATATTAGTTATAAGTTATATAAATTGTCTAAGTCATTACAACAAATTCTGTTTCATTACAACAAATCCGTAAGTGTAAGATTCCAAATCAATCTATTAAATTTATTTTCACTTAATTAACATCGGACATTATTTGTGTATAAAACATAATTTTTTGGAATCCGAATCATGTCCACTTACCATGCCATCCTCCAAACAAATCTAAAAAGCCAACGATAATCAAGGTGCTTCTGGATGCAATTGTATGGCCCAATGTGCGAAAATGTGGGCCGTTTATTTATTTTCTAATTATTTTTTGGCCGCCTTGGCACCTATCATCCAAAAATAATTAGAAAATAAATAAACGTCTCACAAAAATAATTATTCTGGGAAAAAGAAGATAAATCATTGTATGGGGAAATTGTTGTTGATGTTTCTTTTTCCATTGATGATGAACAAGAAGAACATGGGAGATTCTTTTTTATTGATTTTTAGGGATAGATGAAATAGTTGAGAAGAAATGAGGGCAACTAATCCACTTGCAAGGTTTTGAGTTCCAACCCCTTCAAATTACGGTTAAATTGTAATCGTTTATCCAATCCCTTCAAATTAGGGTTAAATTGTAACCGCTGATATGATTTCGATTTAACGGCTCACACGATTTTTATAACCCAAGTTTAAAATATTTGACTCGTGGGAAGATTTCAGGGCACTAACTGTTATAATGCGACTCATGCCAAAAGGCATACTGGTAGAGCAACAAAAATTAGCGCAAACGCGGCCAACAACTAGATCAAGCTATCGCTCTCAATTGATTAGTGCCACTTGGAGAGATGTTCGATAAATCCCACTGCAACATTTCTTATTTGGTTAATTAACAAAGTAAAAAAGATAAATGAAAGGTAGATCTCATTGGATGTAAATGAATCGGGAAATAAGGTTATCAGTTTTTCCTGATAACTCAATGTTTTATAAATGAAATGAGATTTCTAGGGTCTGTTCATGCTCGGGGCATAGCACATATAACCGATCAAACTATTCAGAGACAAGAAACAAACACTTAGAAAATGAACCATGGAAGCAGAATAACCAACTTAAATTAGTCTTACATCATAATTACTAGCTGAATAAGACTAACAAATACAAAAATTAAATCTTCAAATCCCATACCTGTAGTAGCATTCCTCCCTCAATTGTAATCAACAATTCAGTGGTTTGAAAATTTTTCTGCAACAGGAAAACCTTTCTTCCAAATTCGACGTTGCCAGTAATGTTAAGAAACCAACTGTTTATTTACAATAAGAGACCAGAGACAAAAGAATCTTAAGAAAAATGGTACACATTGTAGGTGAAAACATCATAGTTTTGTGAGAGGAAAAATCATGGTGTGGCGAAGTTGCTGTTGATGGCCATGTATTTGGTGTTTCTGCTTCCATAGGATTGTTTTTCTCTTCTCCGCGAAGAGGCTAGTTGTAGGCAGACACGAAATGAGGTCTACTATTCTACTTATAAGGTTTACAGATTAGGTTTAAATTATAGTCCGTTCTTATTTGATGATAGACGGCTGTGATATCTTTTGACGTACACAGTGAGAAAATGATCTAAAGAAATGGTAGCATTTGAATTCAACAATATCTTAGTTTTTTGAGAGGAGAAATCATTGTGTGGGAAAGTTTTTTGAGAGGAGAAATCATTGTGTGGGAAATACTAAATCAAATTATTCAAGAGAGCATAATACAACTCAAAGAAAACAAACCATAGATGCAGATAACATACAAACTGAAAAGGGATCTTTAATAAAGATAGAAAAATAGATTAACAAATACAAAAACTAAATCTTCAAAACCAAAATGTGTAGCAATTTATGGTAGAACAGGCTGTCTTCCTCCCTCAATTGAATTCCATCTATTTCAGCTGTTTCAAATTTTTTTATGAAAAAGACTGTGTCAACCATAATCGTACAAGATCCAGAGCTACTAATCAAGGAGAAACCAATAACTTGACGCTATCGTTTCGCAAGTCCAATTAATAAAACTTCAATAAGATTCATTATGAATTACCATATACCTAGCAGAGTCTCCTTGATTATGGGTGAACAAATCAAGTGAGTGATACAAAATCAAAATCAGAAAGGTTGAAAGAAAAGGAGAAACCAACAATTTGTTAACCGAGACAGCCACTTACTAGAACGGAACTGACAAAATTGGAAAAACAATTGATTTAGAAAAGATGATAGTTTTATGAGAAGATAAATCATAGTGTGGGGAAATTGCTGTTGATGTTTCTTTTTCCATTTATGGATCATGAACAAGAAGAACATGTGAGAGTCTTTTTTGTTGACTTTTAGGGTTAGATTTTGGATTTTTTTTTTTTTTTTGTCGCAGCAAGATAAATGGAAGCTGAGAAGAAATAAGGGCAACTATTCTACTTGCAAGGTTTTGAGTTCTAACCCCTTCAAATTACGGTTACATTGTAATCGTTGATCCAATCCCTTCAAATTAGGGTTAAATTGTAACCGTTGATATGATTTCGATTTAACGGCTCACATGATTTTTATGACCCAAGTTTAAAATATTGACTCGTGGGAAGATTTTAGGGCACTAACTGTTATAAGGCGAAATCATGCCAAAAGGCATACCTGTAAGAGCAACAAAAATTAGCGCAAACGCGGCCAACAACTAGATCAAGCTATCGTTCTCAATTGATTAGTGCCACTTGGAGAGATGTTCGATAAATCCGCTCTGCTACATTTCTTATTTGGGTAATTAACAAAGTAAAAAAGATAAATGAAAGGTATATCTCATTGGATGTGAATGAATCGGGAAATAAGGTTATCAGTTTTTGTTTGTTTGTTTGTTTCTTTGAGGTGGATGTGAGGCGTTTGGTGTTTGTTTGTTTCTTTGTATTCTCACTTGGATATTTGTTCTTTGTCCTTTTTTGGGTGATCGATCTAATTTCCGTCTCCTTTTTGTGTCGGTTGTTTTTATTGGGTTGAGGTACCCCTTAAGTACCTCTTTTTCAATGAATCTTTTCCTCTTGACCGATCAAAAAAAAAAAAAAGGTTATCAGTTTTTCCTATGGAAATCTGCTTTAAGCTTAGGGAACATATAACTAAGGCTGTTGTACATGGTCCTTGGCATGTTTATGGAGATGCCTTTCTATTCTGCTCGTGGTCTCTCGTAGGAATGTGTGATAAAAATAAACTAAACTACATCTCAGTTTGGGTTCAGATTTTCGAATCTTGAATTCATTTTCGTAAATGCATCACTGCGCAAATAGGAACGGAAGTTGGGAGAGTTTCTGAAATATATCCCTTTAGTGCAATCCTTGTAACTGGTGAAGGTATAATAACAAAGGTTAATTGAAATGCTTAGTCACAGCCGAAGTAGGATCAACTCAATGCATGTAACTAAGTAAAAAAAATAATAATTAAAGGTGGATCTCATTGCATGTAACTGAATCAGGTAACAAAGTTTTCAGTTTGGACTTGCAAACCCTCTTTATGTAGTAGTTACTAGTTAGAGAGTACCAGCTACCGATGTGGCTAGTTAGAGACTTCTAGGGTCTGTTCATGCTCAAGGCACAATACGCATATAACCAATCAAACTAATCAGAGACAAGAATAAAACACATAAAAAACAAACCATGGAAGCAGAATAACCAACTTAAATTAGTTTCACATTAGAATTACTAGCTAAAATTGAATAACAAATACAAAAATTAAATCTTCAAAACCCAGATCTGTATTAGCATTCCTCGCTCAATTTAAATCACCAATTTGATAGTTTGAAAAAATTTCTGAAACAGAAAACCTGTCTTCCAAATTCGACATTGCCAGTAATGTTAACAGAGAAGGAGAAACCTGTCTAGTATGCTGATGATGCTTATGTTTTGGTCAAAAAACTAGGAATGGTCTGCTTTGTCTCATTTTTCTCACCCATTAGTGCCTACTTCAGTTTGTTCATACTCACTGAACTGAACAAACTATTCCAGAGAAGTATTAGTTACAATATTTTCTTTCTCCTACTCATACGGCGCAGTACTATAAATCAAACTATTCAAGAGAACAAACCATAGATGCAAATCACATAAATTAGTCTTAAATATTACTCAACATCTTCATCTTCAGATGAAAACTGAGAAAGGATCTTTAATAAAGACAGAAACAAAGATTAACACTCTTCACAAGGCTGTCCATAAAAAAAAAATTCCTCGAAACTAAATCTAGCCATTCAGCTGTTTCAAAAAAAAAAGATTCAGCTGTTGGAAACTGCGACCCTTTCATCAATCAATAATCGAGGTTAAAACTATCATCTGATGGTAGTAGTAAATCCACACTGAAGAGAGCAGCAGAAGAAGGAGAAGCCAATCGTTTCCCGCAGACAGAACTAAAATAAAAGAATCTAAGAGAATATGGCCAAAAGCCAAAAGGAACATATCACAGTTTATGGAGAGGAAAAATCATTGTGTGGGGAAGTTGTTGTTGATGCTTGATGGTCATGTGTTTGAGATGTTTCTGTGTCCATTAAATGGATCATGAAGAAGAGAGTTTGCTTGCTTCGGTTGATGTATAAGGTTAAGGTTTTGGATCGTGATGATGGAGGCGGAGAAGAAATAGGGGCAAGTATTCTACTTATAAGGTCTAGTGATGTAGATTTAGATTAGGGTTAAATTGTAGACGTTGATATGGTTCAGATCTAACGGCTCACATGAATTTTATGACCAACAGGAATCGCTGACCGAAGTTTGATTACAAACGGCTGCGATTTTAGGGCACATCTCTAAGAAATTACAACGAAGACCAGCCTCTGCTGGTCCAGTGGGATGCCTTCCGTATCTTGAATCTTGGCCTTGACATTGTCGATCGTGTCAGAGATCTCAACCTCAAGGGTGATTGTCTTCCCAGATGGGGTAACGTCCGAAGAGGTGTTTTCGTTGTCGTGATTAAAGGGTTTTGCAGAGACATTAGACGCGGCGGCGGCTCCGTCCCTCGGTGATTGGCGGTGTTACGCTTGAGGGAGTGCATTCGAGTTATTGTAGTCGTGAGGGTGATGTAACGACGTTATTGGGAGATGTTAACATCAAGGACGTGCTCAGGCTGGTATTCTCGCAACCGCTCCAGGACATGCGTTCCACCATATTGGGATTAACGTCGAGAAACGAAATCGGGAGTTGGAGTTGATATTGTAACCGATAGATCAATCCTCATTGTGGTCGCCAATTGTTTGTAAGTGAAAATGGTTTCTTGATTTCCGGTAATTGGGTGTGCGGTGAGAAATAATTTAAACCCTAAACAATATACTGCAAAGGAGTACTTTAGATTCGAGAGATCAATTTGTACAAGTCCGCCGAAACCAAGAAATGGCGTTCCAGACTTGCTTCGGTCGCAAAGTGGGAGGAGAATGGGTTGGTTTTGGGGAGGGAAGCAAGGAAAGTGGTGAGACCGAGGAATAGTTGATTATGGAAGAGTATTTGGGTTACTACGACTTGTTATCAGAAAAGTGAGGGAGCTAACAAGGTGAGCTAGCAAGTAAGTATTTCTGAGTGTTGTATCTCCCGTATGAACTTGTTCATTCAATGAAAATAGGTAAGACCTATTTATACAAGTCTGAAAGAGAAAACGCACCTCGGTCTCATTAAGGAGTGGGAAGTAAATGGGAGGAGGTGGTAACCGTATGCATGGAATTCATGTTCCATAAAGTGGTTAACGATGAAACTAGTTTGCATGAAACTGCTAACGTTATGGAATTGATGTCCCATAAAGTTGTTAACGCATGTGGTTTATGTCCCATGAACGTTTCACACATAACTTCCCGTATTTACTAACCACCTCACCCTTATGACACTTCCTTATGACGGGCGTAGTGTACGCCGCACGTTGTAAACCGAAAAACCAACAACCAAAGAGGATCCCCCAGTTTGTGTTGATGTCTCTAATGTTTTGGAAAACATGTACCACGTTGTTGTGGCTTTGGAAGTCAAGCTCGGGAAACTTTGACTGGTGACCTTCGGCCGGTCGAGATTTTGCATCTTGAGAGGAGGGGCAACCGCGATCGTTGCACGCCTTGTTTTGGTATCCGCGTAGTGAGGGCCAACGTGGTGGCGCGACTAGGTTGGCATGGCCAAACTTAGGTTTCTGGGCCAAAGGTTACCATGTGTAGTCTGGTAACCTTGGATGGCTAGGATTTGCTCTTGGGATTGAAGGGCAACCGTTGATTGCTGCACGCCTTCGTTTTGGTAGCCGCGTAATGAGGGCCAACGTGGTGGCGCGGCTAGGTTGGCATGCCATTGGCATGGCAAGGTTTGACATGGCCAAACATAGGTTTTCGGGCCAAAGGTTACCATGTGTCTTCTGGTAACCTTGTACGGCTAGGATTTGCTCTTGGGATTGAAGGGCAACTGTTGATTGTTGCACGCCTTCGTTTTGGTGGCCGCGTAGGGAAGGCCAACAGGGTGGTGCGGCTAGGGTGAGGTACTGTAAATTTGATTGATTAACTGATTTAGTTTGCTGAAATCTTTTGAAAATTTGGATGTAGATTTCAAAAAAATTGGAACGCAGCTTAGATTAAACAAATATTGATTGTTGTTGTATGGTGTATGTGAGGATGATTACCATACAACACCAGTAACCCATTCATAATCAGAATCTCTATGATCATCATTCTGAACACGTGTAGTATGTATGAGGAGACTGCTTGGTTGTGCAATGAGGCACAGTCTCTCAGTTAAGGAGGTTTAAATATGACTCATTATACTTAACCCTATCTAGCAAGGTGACTCATGCCAAAATCTAAACCCGAGCCCAGTTCGCCCGATGTTAGCTACTGGCTTGAGCTTGAAAACATGTCGATGTTGCTTCCGATGTAAAATAAGTCGTAGCAAAATAGTGCATATTACTTGTACCCCTCCATTTTTTTTTTATTCCTACCTAATTCTTAAATTTTTTTGGCCCTAAAGTGTAGAGAAATTAATAGCCTTGGAATATTTCATCGTCCAAGTTTAGTTTTGCGCCAAGAGATCGGTTGAATTCCGGCACTTAGAGCAAGTCTTATGGTGGAATCCAACCTATTCCAAGTGTGGAAAATCCATGGAATGTCAAGTATAATGGCTTCCAAGTTGGTGTTTTCCACACAAAATCCAAGCAAGGTTCCACGGTTTGGTGGAATGGCGCGTGGAATCCATCAAAAACGCCAATAACAATAGCGTGAACGCCAATAAGAATTAAGCGGTAGAGGACAAGAACGCTAATAAGAATAGCGAAAAACGCTATTAAGATTGGCGTTTTTTTTATCCGTAGATTTAAACTCGAGTTGTTGAGAATCTAACGGGCAAAAAAAAACGCTAATAAGATTGGAGCTAGCTCCATTAAGATTAGCGTTCTACTATTCCACCGTTAGACTTGGCGCCCATCCACAGTTTCAAGTCTTGAGGTGGCATGGAAGATGGAAGGATTCCACCATAAGATTCTCAGGAGAAGTAAAGGAAAGGTATACTTAGTTTTACCTATATCATCGTTAATCATGTGGATTGTTGCCTTTCTATGTTTCTTTGACTTAGTAAATCTCTGGGTGCAAAATGGAAATCAGTATCATATATTGCTGGTGCAAATTTGAAGGAAAGTGCCTTAAAATCCATAGATCAAACCATACAAAACACCTTGTATACAAAAGACAACGAGAATTTAAAACAAATCTTAATTTAATTATAAATTTCACAATCAAAGAGCTGCATAATGAATTTCAGTATACCAAAGCGGATAAGTGTCCTTCTAGTTCTAGATGATGACTTGGATTATCAAGTTGACAGTTTCAGATTTGTCTCTTCCTCAAATTTTTTATTTTCTTTGATTCATCTTCAAATAAAGTCTTGATCAAAGATGAAAGGTCAAAGAAGTATGTTCAAAGAAAAAGTCTCAAAGATGAAACGGTAACTATGAGAGGATAAGTCATTATGACATTAATCAAAGATGATTGTTGTTGTTGTGTATTCCGGGGTGATTTTCGTTCAACACCAAAAACCCTTTCATCATTTTCAACAAAAAAAGAAAAAAAGAAAGAGAGTTTTTTGGCCGGAAAAGAAGACTAGATCTAAGTGTAAGGACTGCAAGGTTAAGGTAGAGGTAGCGGTGAAAGAGGCACTTACATCAGTTAAAGGAGGTTTATATATGTCTCGGCTCAGTTTTACAAAAACCCTAGTTACTTACTCCGAACCTGGGCCAACATCTATAACCCGAGCCCATTTAGTCCCAGCGCACAAAATTGGATTCCCAAAATCAAAAGCATACTAAAGTAAAACACTGGTTCATGTAGACGTGAAATGCAAGAGATGTCTGTATGTTGGCATGTTGCTCTCCGGGACTCTGTTTGAAATTTAAAAAGTCATTACCTCAGCCTTGTTACAAATACATCATATGGGTTTGTGCTATGACAGGAATTTCCAAACACTAGAGTCCATCCGCTTGATAGGTAATCCCTACATTTGTATACTCGCCGCTTGACAAGAATTTTCTATGAAATTTAACAAATATATACATCATATGGGTCTAGTTTTGTTGTTGTATGCCGTAGATAATGAGATTCAATGAAAGTGAGTTCACGGCTTGTCTGCATTTTAATATATTCTCTTTGAACGATCAAAATAATTAAATAAAGGTGAATTCAGCACAATGCTATTGCTAATGCAGTTGCCTCCACAAAAGAAGCACGAATGCAACCATATGCCATTTGATGGAATCATTTAGGGACTACTATGTTGCCATTTGGAGTGCGGTGCATACCAACTCTCACCAAACTATTCTATGAAATTTATAAGAAAGGGGCAAGCATAAAAATAATCAGAGTTAAGAATAGAAATCATTTCACTGGGAAGCGGCATTGAGTATTACATCTCCCCTTTAAATGCCGAGTTCAGTAGACTCGCTAGTGTTTCGAGTTGGAAAGTATGTTCGGTTTACAAAATAAATCAAACTATAAATCAAACACATTAAAGATGCAGAATGACCAGAATTTATATTAGTCTTACATTATAAATACTCTTTAACTTAGATTTTCACATACAAACTGAATAGATCTTGACTAAAAAGGAGAACACTAGCTAGCTGAAATGGATTAGCTAATACAGAAATTAAATCTTCAAAATCCAGATATGAAGTGGCATTTTATGGTAAAAGTGGTTGTCCTAAAAAATTCCTCATTCAACTCAAATATACCGATTCAGCTGTTCTCTACAATAGGAGACCCTCTTAACCATCCATAATAACTGATAGAAGTTAAAAAAAAATCCATGGTAAGACCAACAGAAGTCATTGTGGTTTTGAACAACAGCTAAAAAAGGATCTAAAATTTTTTTAGAAATTGGATGCAAGAGATCTTAGTTTTTTGAGAGGAGAAATCATTGTGTGGGGAAATTATTGTTGTTGATGGCCACCTATTGATGTGTTTGCTTCCATTTATGGTTCATGAACAAGAAGAAAAATTATGAGAGTCTGCTGTTGTTGATTTTTAGGGTTGGAGTTTGGATATTTTTGTAGGGTTATATGGAGTATTAGAAATTTAGAAGAACTGAGGGCAACTATTCTACTTATAAAGGTTTACAAGGTTATGAGATGGATTTAGCCCGTTCGATTAGGTTATGTTCTCAAAATTAGATTGAACGGCTCACAAGAATTTATGACCGACTGCAAAATTAGATTATATAGACGGCTGTGATATGTTTTATAACGGCTGAGATTATAGACACGGTGGATAGGTAGGTTAAATTATTTGACTAGGTCTTGGTGCAAACGCTGATGGCAAACTATGTTCTCATTTTTCTCGTTCCACCTAGAGAAAAGTTGGACAACACCACAGTAAGTCTTTATCAATTGTGAGAGATCATGCCACATAGAATAGATATCTATTATAGAACGATCGAGTTATTTGAATTTGTAATAGGTTCTTATCTTTCACCAGCACACATCTCTAGTAAACAATGTGGAATTCGTTTTACTATATGGTAAAACTTCTATATATACATGCATCGTCAATGTCATTCCGAAGCTAGAGAAATACTGCACAAGTGCAAGTCAATATACTAATCTCGCGTGCTTCATTTTACTGTCTTTTGATAAACAAATTAAACTTTTATAAAAATACGATAATAGGTACCTAAACCAACAAATGGCTGAATGGGTGTGATGTTCAGGGGCAGGGAGAAAGGGAGCACCCATGTGTTTGAATAGAGACAGTGAAATCATCGCATTTCCATTTGCAGATATCCTCTTAGGTGTTGAGGCTGTTTTAGAGTTAAATGCAGCTTACAGTTTTGACTCTAAAATTATGTAAAGTTTCTTCTTTCAATTTGGCTAATTAACTTAGTAGATGGATGAATTTTGATCTCCATCATACTAAAAACTAAAAAATGAATGTCATAGGTAATTTAGGCTGCTGTTTTGCCTAGGAAATTCATTTTACTACATCAGTGAATTTGCTGTGTTCCATTTTTTTGTATGCTGTAATATGGTATGAATCCACGGAGCCAAATTGGATCCACTATGCTGCTTATGTTTTTTGTGAATGTATGTTGTCCTACTCCGTTTGCCTCGCCATTACTCACTGCAACCCTCAAATGAAAATGTAAGATTCAGTAAAAGTAGATCTCGTTGTATGAAAAAATGAAACAAGTAACAACTTCATCCAACTCTTAAGAAGTTTTCCATTGACAGTTAAATTGTCATTCTCGGTTTCAGTTTGGACTTGCAAATGGATTCCACTTTTGCATCCCTATGCTCCCTAAACAACTCATGTTAGTGGTTGCAATGTTGTTCATACATATAACCATTCAAACTATTCATAGATCGACTGTAATAAAACCATATAGAAAACAAATAGCAAAACTAAAATTAGTCTTAAATAATAATTACTCATTAACTTGATTTTCAAGTACAAGCTGAAAGGATCTTCAATTGAAAAGGAAGAACACTAGGTTGGATTAACAAATATAAAAATTAAATCCTCAAAACCAGATATGTAGTGGCATTTTATGATAATAAAAAAGGCTATCCATTAAAAATTCTCGTCGCTCAATTGAGATCCACGGATTGAACTGTGTGAATGAATTTCTACGACAGGAGTCTCTGCCGCCATCTATCATCGAATTTGACCCCATCAACTGATAGTGGTAAAAAACCCAAAAGCAATAAGAAGGGGAAACAACAATTTGTTTACGGAGACCAACAACAATTAGAACAGAGACCAACGACAATTAGAATAGAGACCGACAGTAACTAGAAGAGAATCAAAAAAAAAAAAATGGTAAAAGCAGACTAAGGATCATAGTTTTTAGAGAGGAAAAATCATTGTGTGGTGAAGTTCATGGATATGTATTTGATGTTTCTGTTTCCATTGATGGATGGCTAACAAGAAGAACATTGAGGGTTTTCTGAGGTTGATTACTTAGTATTAGGTTTTGGATATTTTTTCCACTCTGTACAGCTAGATGAAGGCGGAGGAGAAACGAGGCCGAGGGCAACTATTCTACTTATAAGGTTTACGGATCGATCTAGCCCTTCAAATTAGGGTTAAATTGTTGTTGTTGATATGTTAACGGCTAACATGAATTTGATGACTGACAATAATTTTAGGGCACATTTTGACTCCTATTTATGGTCTCGTGTGAAAGCACTTGTACAACTAAGCTAAAAAAAATTCATATGTTTAACATCATTATAATATTCTGTTTATTCTGGTTCCCCTCATGCGATAGTACTCGATCTTGATTTTGTGTGTTTCCGACTTGTCTCATGTTGACTTTGTTTGATTATAAACTGTTCTCGTATCCATATCTCATTACACGCAAATTACTATCATTAGTGTTACTGGTACTCATAAGTTGTTAAGATTGAGATCTGAGCCCAAATTAGCGTTAATTCCGTACTCCACTTTTTAGATTCCTGCTTCGGTGGTAAAGAAGTTAGAGAGACTTATGCACAACTTTCTTTGGGGAGATACTATAGAGAAGAAAATGTTATATTGGAGGTCTTGGAAAAAAGTTAATATCCCGAAGAGTGAAGGTGGGCTGGGTATAAGGAATTTGAAGACCACGAACGATGCTTTGTTAACCAAATGGTTGTGGAGATACGGAGAAGAGAAGGCTAGCTTATGGAGGAAATTGATTTATGAGAAATTTGGTGGTGTTGAAGATGCTTGGGTTCCTAAAGATTCGAAGATAACTTATGTGTGGGACTTTTGGCGAGGTATTCTCAACCAATCTTCTATCCTTAAAAACGGGTCAAAGATTTCATTAGGAAGAGGTAATAAAACTAAATTTTGGGAGGATGTTTGGTGTCACGAAAAAACTCTTAAAGAGTTGTTTCCAAAGTTGTGGAAAGTAAGTTGGAATAAAGAAACATTAGTTGAAGAGGTGAATAATGGAAATGTACAAATGTCGTGTTGGAACATAGATCCTTGTACAAGGCTTGAAGAGCGGGAAATTCAAGAGGGATGGAGTTCTCTAGAATTTTAGACAATCAAGGGATTCTTGCTGTAAGCGATAAACGCAAATGAACTTCCAACTCGCAAGGTACGTTCTCAATTAGTTCTTGTTATACTTGGATTATGCATGATCAGGGACGAACCGAACCAACTAAGTTTCCATCTGACTACATATGGAATAAAACTATTCCTCCGAAAATTAGTTTTCTGGTTTGGGCAGCAGCACACAGAGTCGTGCCAACTCTTTCCATGTTATCGAGAAGAGGAATGGCAGTGGTGAATATGTGTGCTTTTTGCAATAACAATGAGGAGTCAGTGGAACACCTTTTCCTCCATTGTCCTTTCGTTTGGCAGATTTGGGAATACTAACTTCATCAGTTAGGCATTGCTTGGGTTCATCCGACGTCCGTTCTCGAGTTGGAAGTGGAAATTGAAGGTATCTATCAAACCGCTTGTCTTCTTGAGATATTGTTTTCCGTTTGCTATACGGTGGGTTGTGTGATTGGAAAGGAATGATATTATCATTGCTAAGGAACAAGTTAGAAAGCCTTTAAACTCTCTTATTGTGGACACAAAAGTGTTACTTCTTAGTTGGTCAATTAATATGAATTCATTTAAAAATATCAAGTTGGATGATTTTGTTTTTGATAGCGAAAGTTTGTTTAGAGAGTAGTTTGATGTAAGCTCTCTCAGCACCTTGCTCAACCCTTCTTGTATCTTTGACGGTGCTATCTTGGCTCCCTTTCTTATTTATTTGAACTTTGCCTTTTTCGAAAAACAATAACTGACCCCAACTTTTTTTCTAATTGCATGTACCATTTTTTTTTGCCTTACTGAGTGAATCCCAAATTCTTGGCATAGAATGCTAAAACTATTTGAAATAAGTTTGGGGCCTCTGCGATGTGGATCCTTAATTTCTTACTCCACTTATCTACAGTGGCGGAGCTAGAAATTTCTTGCTGGGGGACAAATATATATCAATGAAGAATGATATTGGACGTTCTCCCTCTAAGTAAAATTTGTTTTACTCAATTAATTAGGGTCGACAGTAAGCATGCTGCACAAAATGAGAAACCCCCGATCCCCCACTCTGCGTTGTTGTTTAAGTTCTCTACTTTGAACAGATTAGAGGAGCTAATGCTAACGTGAATATGCCACCAAGTTTCTCTCGTGAAATTTCAAGTCAAAGAACACAAACAGGAGATTGGGGGAGGATCGGGAGGTCACTTCCTGAAGCCTTAAGGTAAATTGATAGATCAAATGAGGAGCATGATGGTCACTGATGATGAGCGGCAAAAAAGGAGAAGAAAAGCATGAATATCTGATGACGATGCATTATTGCTACCATCTCGATCAAGGATTTTTTCGATAGGTTTTGGATTGGTGGTGACAAGGGGCTAGGATAAAATAGGGTCTCTGAGACATCTGGAAGTTCTCCTTGTCCAACTTCGATGCATGATCCCTTGGAAACGAAGTTATTTCGTTCCTCTGAATGTGTAGTATAACTGTAAAACAAAAAAAACTAGGGGGGACAAATATTCTAATTGACCAAATTCTCCCTACTAATTCTCAGTTTATCAAAAACTAGGGAGGACAACTGTGACTAGAATTTGATGTTTAGGTGAATTTGGGAATGTTCTATTCTAAGTCTTTAGAATGATGACATTCTTAGGTGTATGCTAACATTTGAGTTTGGAGGTGAACATTACTTGGTTTGGTATTGAGTGGCAATCCCAAAATATCTACTACATACCCGCTTGTCATCCCTGTTTCAGGCATATTCAAGGATTTGCATGATGGTAGGTGTCTTTTGAGAATCATTATTGCATGGTGGTGCATTGGAATCTATTTCACCGGTATGGTTGTTACTGCCATATCAAATTTTGATCACCCTATTTATTCTCTTTGACAAGGTTCCATTAACTTCAGATACATGTGTTTAACTTTAGAGCTGCTA
Source organism: Papaver armeniacum (assembly GCA_023531295.1). Classification (NCBI taxonomy): domain Eukaryota; kingdom Viridiplantae; phylum Streptophyta; class Magnoliopsida; order Ranunculales; family Papaveraceae; genus Papaver; species Papaver armeniacum. The sequence goes on from JAJJWW010005243.1 coordinate 231,693, forward strand.
TGAAAGTTCCTGTTGCACTTGTACTGAGAATGCTTCAAAAAAAAATAAAAAATTGTGAGTTTAATACCCTTCGACTTCTGAAGCTGATTATTATCCCTAAATATGTCTGAATGGATTCACGTCGAGCATCCGATTGAGTGAGTTAGGGTTTTGTTGCTCTCACTCTTGCCATCTCCAAACCCTCAATCTCTTCCTCTAATATGTTGCTATAAATTCCAACAAAATGAGCCCTAATATGTTTCTACAACCAGCAAAAATCACCATGTAAATCCAATTCAACTCTTCATCATCCCTCAACCCTAATACTCCCTCCGTCTCTAAAATATAGGCAAGTTTGTGTGTAAATTTACACATAAACCTGCTGTTTATGGGTAAAAATCGTTTCTGCCGATTTCGGTAAATTCGGTAGGTGAGTGAGAAACTGGTTCAAACCCTAAACAAATGTGCTGCACGTGAGAACTTTGTAGATTCGAGAGATCGATCTGTACAAGTCCGGCCTAAACCAAGAAATGGCCGTTCCAGACTTGCTTCGGTCACAAAGTGGAGGAGAAAGGTTGATTTGGGGAGGGAAGTAAAGAAAGGTGTTGAGGAGAATAGTATCTCGACTTGTATCAGAAAGTGAAAGCTTAGGAAGCTTGCAAGAGATAGAAGCTTTTGGGAGAGCTTGCAAAGTTGCCTTTCTGAAAGTGTAAGTGTAGTATATTTCTCCTGACCGAGACTTGTTGTCTGGTGGAAATAGGTAAGACCTATTTATACAAGTCGAGATTGAAACGTACCCTGGCCTCATGAAGGAAGAGAGTAAAGGGTGAAATAATGGGAGGAGGTGGTAACCGCATGGTGTTAATGGGTGAAAACGTTTTTCACCATTATTTCCTCTTTTATTTGACCGCTTTATTCCTTTTCACGCTTTCTTAATGTGAGCGTAGTGTACGTTGCATGCTGTGACCGCGAAACCAAAACCCTAAAAAAGCATCCCCCAGTTTGTGTCGATGTCTCGAGTGTTGGTTACATCTTGAGTGCAAGTGGCGCTGCTAGTGGCGCGTGTGGCATGTGCCAATGGCATTTGCGGAATGCCTTGGTGGTAGGTTGCACGGTTTGCAAGTTAGGTTACCAGCGTGTGTGTTTGGCATGTGCCAATGGCATGTGCGGAATGCCTTGGTGGTAGGTTGCATGGTTTGCAAGTTAGGCTACCAGCGTGTGTGTTTGGCATGTGTGGAATGCCTTGGTGGTAGGTTGCACGGTTTGCAAGTTAGGCTACCAGCGTGTGTGTTTAGCATGTGACAATGGCATGTGCGGCCATGTTGACCTAGTTGCAAGTCTTGCAAGCCTAGGGCGCTATGTTTAGCGTGGGCCAAAGGCATAGCGGTATGGAAGTATGGCTTGCCAATGGCACGTGTTGGCATGTGCCAATGGCACGTGCGGCCATGTTGGGCCCCTAGTTGCAAACCTGTTGGCGCTATGTTTGTTGCGTGGGCCAAAGGCATAGCGGCTTGGTAAATATGGCTTGAAATATGGGCACGTGTTGGCATGTGCCAATGGCACGTGCGGCCATGTTGACCTAGTTGCAAGTCTTGCAAACCTAGGGCGCTATGTTGGTCGTGGGCCAAAGGCATAGCGGTTTAGAAATATGGCTTGCGGCACGTGTTGGCATGTGCCAATGGCACGTGCGGCCATGTTGACCTAGTTGCAAGTCTTGCAAACCTAGGGCGCTATGTTTGGCGTGGGCCAAAGGCATAGCGGCTTGGAATTTGGCGTTGTTGCCATGGTGCGCAGGGTGCGGCTTGGTTTGGCATGGTTGCCATGGTGCGCAGAGTGCGGCTTGGTTTGGCATGGTTGCATGGTGCGTAGTATGCGGCTTGGTTTGGCATGGTTGCCATGGTGCGCAGAGTGCGGCTTGGTTTGGCATGGTTGCCATGGTGCGCAGGGTGCGGCTTGGTTTGGCATGGTTGCCATGGTGCGCGAGGGTGCTTGGTTTGGCATGGTTGCCATGGTGCGCAGAGTGCGGCTTGGTTTGGCATGGTTGCCATGGTGCGCAGTATGCGGCTTGGTTTGGCATGGTTGCCATGGTGCGCAGAGTGCGGCTTGGTTTGGCATGGTTGCCATGGTGCGCATTATGCGGCTTGGTTTGGCATGGTTGCCATGGTGCGAAGAGTGCGGCTTGGTTTGGCATGGTTGCCATGGTGCGCAGTATGCGGCTTGGTTTGGCATGGTTGCCATGGTGCTTGAGATATGCGGCTTGGTTTGGCATGGTTGCCATGGTGCAGATATGCGCCTTGGTTTGGCATGGTTGCCATTGCCATGGCTTTGTTTGGCATGGTTGCCATGGCGTGAAAGGCTTGGTTTTGGAATTAGGGTTACGTGTTGAAAACCCTAATCGGTATTTTGAAAAAATACTCTATTAATTATTTACACTGAAAGTTAAATGCTCTTAGTTAATGTGTTGCGGGTAACACTAGGTCATGGGGTTTTACGATTTTACCCCTTGTCTAAAATCCACCATCAACATTAAGTCCCACGCTTAGCTTTCGGGCAGGGGGCTTTGTTGCGAGCTAAGCATAAGATGGTGACAAACTATTAACAACAAACCGTAAAGAAAATTGAAGGAGGCTTGTCGACCTTTTATAAATAGGATTTGAATCTTTGCCTCTGGTAGTTTTGCACAAATCGGGAGAGGTGGGATCAATTGGTGGGCCGGTGCGGCTTGGGCGACGTTGGGAAGTTGGCGCAATTGGTGGGGCCGGTCTAATCTTGGAAACCATGCTTGCAGGCATGTCTTGGGCGACCATTTGGGAGGTCGGTCTAATCTTGGAAACCATGCTTGCGGGCGTGACTTGGGCGACCATTGGGAGGTCGGTCTAATCTTGGAAACCATGCTTGCAAAGGCGTGACTTGGGCGACCATTGGGAGGTCGGTCTAATCTTGGAAACCATGCTTGCAGGCGTGACTTGGCGGCATTGGGAAGTCGGTCTAATCTTGGAAACCATGCTTGCAAGCGTGACTTGGGCGACCGTTGGGAGGTAGGCGCAATTGGTGGGGCCGGTCTAATCTTGGAAACTATGCTTGCAGGCGTGACTTGGGCGGCATTGGGAAGTCGGCGCAGTTGGTGGGGCCGGCCCAACTTGGAAACCATGCTTGCAAGGCGTGACTTGGGAAATGGCGTGTCTTTGGCTAATCGAGTGTGCTAGTTTGGTGAGACCGATGTAAACAAGGAGGGAGTTTCTTCCGATAGCAAAGTTTCCTTATCTTGCTTTCCTTCACGTGCGGCTTCAATGAGGGCATTATTCATGCTAAAATCTGGAAGAGTTATGTCTCTCATTGCTTCCTTTCCCTTTTTAAGGTTCCGTATTCATGTCAAAAAAATAATAGCATCGTATCTCGTTTGAGAAAAGGGTTCTTCTTGTTGATTCCCCTTTTCCTTTGCTTTGCTTAGGTGCGTTTTCTTCTTCTTCCCCCTTTTTTTTTTTTTTTGTGTTCTCGCCATCCTCTTTTTATATGCGTGTAGACAGGATGGAACTTGATCATCTTTCCATTTCTTGCAGTGTATGATGGGATCTTCCAGAGACGGCCGTGCCTTTAACCTTTTGGAAAAGGACTTCAGAATCGGTGGAGATCGATCTTCTTCTCTTGAGGAGGTATAGGTCGGGGTTGAATCTTTGTTCCATGAAGCTAATGTAATTATTAAGGACCTCCCTCCCACCTATCCCCACGAAGAGCAGTGCATGTTCGGACTCCCTTGGGTTCGGTGGACGCGGAGGAGAACGCCATGATTCTCGATTTTGATGTGGATGAATCAACAAAAAGAGGCGTCATGGTGGCGTATGCTGGAATAGTTGTCGGGGAGGACACTGCTGCTGCTGTGGCTGCTTCGGGATGGGATTTTGAGGTCGCCGCTGCTAAAACCGCTGAGTAGAACCTTTGTTGCCCGAAGGATTGCTGGGGGAAATGCTGGAAGATAGCTTTGCCCGAAGGACTTGCGCTCCATCCTTCGAGGGCTAGTTCCTCCTTTTTTTTCTGTTAGGCTGGTTAGTTCCCTGATGTTTTTCCCTTTTTTTTTTTTGTGAACACATCTTTCCCTTCTTCTTCATCGGTAAACCTTTTTGCTTCATATATATATATTTTTGAAAGGGGTTGTGGTATGATGGCTCTGCAATGGTTTTCTCGGGTTCTTCGATGTATTTCTACGATATCCCGAAGGATTCGCTCGGGAAGAGATATATTTATTTTATTTTTTAGTTTATTTTTTTTTGGACAAGAGGGTAGGTCTCCAGGGAAAAAATACAAACGGTGTATTCATCCTGGGGAAGTACATCTATTAAGAGGAATGATTCAAAGGAAATACTGAAAAGGGGAGTGATTGGGAAATATGACATTTTAGGGATTGGATTCCTTGAGCCATCGCGAGTGAACTATCACGCCTTCGGGTGTGTCGGTATTGATGAGCTTGCAATATCCTCCCAAAGGGTATCCGCAACCGTGTACAAGCCTCGCCTTCACCTTCCTCGGGAAAATCCATCTTTCTTGTCATCCTCCCAACTTGAAACGAGCTTTCCTTAACCACTACATCTCCGATTGAAAACGGGTTCGGACGTCGTGTAACCATTTGAGCCTTGGCTTCGTTGGTTTCGCGAAGCTTCAAGCTTCTTGCAAAGTGTTCGAATGGTCCGGCTCCCCATTCACATTTTTGACGGCGTTCGTGCGGGTTGTTGCGCCGAGTCCCCATGACAGAATGGGGGAATTAAAGGTCGGTTGCAGAAAAGGTTGCTCGGTCAAACTTACTTGCATTTGAAAATCATGGGCTAGCGCCAACGGGTCCTCTTCGGACGCTTGGGTTCCTTTAATAGCTCGTTGATGTGATAACCTGTGGGACGATTTGTTGGGAATCCCTTCGGGCAGGGATGTCGGCAGAGGGTGTACGCCCAGTTTTGCCTTGTTGTCGAGCGCCCATAAGCGTCCCAAAATCATGTCATGATCTAGTTCTTTGACAATGTGGAACTTGCTGTGCGTTATAGCGTCTCCCATCTCGATCTCTAGGTTGATGTAGCCATGCGCGTTCAAAGCCTCTCCTCTCAAGCTCTTAATCGCAGACGGGAAATAGGTAGCGTCTTGCTTTGTAAATCCGGCTGCCTTTAGTGTCTTGAAAGTGATGATGTTGTGGTCAGAGGTCGTGTCGATGAGCGTGTCGTCAAGTTCAGTACCTCTTAAACGGGACGTGGTCAGCAGTCCCCAGTTCTCCGCTTTGATTGTTTGGGAAGCTTGAGCCCTTGGCGTGGATTCCGAGGGGAGAAAAGCCGTTTGCCGGATACAACACGATTGAGAGCTGCGAAAATTTCTTGGCGCTGAACCTTGGAGAGATAGAGAATTTCGCATATATGTCGCATCATGGATTGAGTCCCACGGAGTCCCGGAGGAACCGCGAGTTTCTTATTGGGAGCGGGTCTCGATGCACTCTTTCAACTCCTAGTTGGAGTTCTCATGCTTCTATCCTTTCCTTGAAAATATGCTTTAATCTGTTGCAATCGCTAGTCGGGTGGTGAACGAACCTGTGGTAATGGCAGTATTTGGGGTTTGCCATCTCAGCCTCAGTTGGTGGACGTCTAGGCGGTGGCAGTCGATGACATCATCTTGAACCCGAGGCTTCTAGGAGGTCAATCACCTCCTCGATGGGGAATGGGAAATCAAGGATATTTCCTTCGGCCTCACGATGCTGCACAAGAGTTTTAGTGGCGATCTTCCGTTGCGAAGGCGCCCGTTGCGCCGGCGCTTCACGTTTCGGCTGGTGGCTCGTAGTTGCGGCTTTCCTTTTTCCTTTTTCGTTCACTATGTTCACGGAGGATGAGCCGGCATTAAATTGTTTGCTGATGAGGCGCCTACTCCCGCGAGTTTCACGTGCGTCTTCAGTTCAAGTTGGCCTAATCCTTTCCAGTAATCTTGGTCTTTGTTGTTGCGAGATCGTCCGGCGGCCTCATGGAGTTCGGAGAATGTTTGGAAACGCAAGTTTTCTAGCGAGGGCGCGGTAGATCGGGACCATACCATTGATGCATGCGTTTACCAATTGTTGCTCGGTCACGTTTGGGTCGTGTGAGTCGAGTGCTTGAACCCGAACCTTTTTGACGAAATAATTCGGATGTTCGTTATCCCACCGGTACATTCTCCGAGGTGCGAAAAGGTAACTTGTTCGGACACGAAGAAATACTTCTGTAAAACACGTTGACCATGCTACTCCGGTTGGGAATCTTTGTTCGATGGGATCTTTGTTGTACCATGTATACGCCCTTCCGGTAAGTGATTTTGAAAATTCCCTTAAACGAAGAACGTGATTATATTCATGTTCACCCAAGGATTCCAGGAAACGAGAAACATGTTCGCGTGCATTCCGTACCATCATACAGGGTAAATTGAGGGGAAGAGTACCCCCTTGGGAGAGGGATTCTCTGTATTTCGGACGGGTAAGGGGGTTGGTGATGATGCACATCGAACTCATCATGCTTAATTCGGTCACGTAGGAGTTGTTCCAAATCTTCTCTCGTGACGAAAATTGGTGGTTGATTTCTCTCCAACGGGACTCTAGTGCGAGTTTCTTCATCCGTGGAGGCGTGCCCTGCCGAGGTGCCGGCGTCAGGGTTGTTGGAGATGCTTCTAGGCGTCTCTGGAGGATGCGACTCACGGGGAAGTCGCTCTGTCAAGGTTTTGAGAAAGGTGAGCACCTCCTTTTGTGTTGAAACCATGTCTGTCCGGGGCTCGCGGCGTCTCTGTCGTTCCATCAAATCGGCGATGGTGACGTAAGGGCGACTTCCTCCGGTCCCTCCGGTCTCTCGTCCCGTCGGCGGGGTAATTGGAGCCTTAGTTGTCGGAGCGCCATCTTTTGGAAGAAGCATTCGGGGTCGCGGTGGCGGCCCTAGCCACAGTATTGGGGGCGTGACACTTGAAGAGATATTCTCGTTGCCGTGATTAGAGGGTTGTGCAGAGACGCTAGAGGAGGCAGCGGCTCTGGCCCTGGTGATAGGCGGTGTTACACTTAAGGGAGTGCAATCGATGTTCTTTGTTGTCGGTGGTGAAGTAACAATGTTATGGGGAGACGCCAACATCGAGGGGATGCGTTACGCGTTGATGTTCTCGCGGCCGCTCGGATCCGAGTTCCACCATGTTGGGATTTGACGTTCGGAAAACGAAATCAGGAGTTGGAGTTGATATTGTAGCCGATAGATCAATCCTCCCATTGTGGTCGCCAATTGTTTATGAGTAAAAATCATTTCGCCGGGGTAAATTCGGTAGGTGAGTGGCTTGGTTCAAACCCTAAACAAATGTGCTGCATGTGAGCACTTTGTAGATTCGAGAGATCGATCTGTACAAGTCCGGCCTAAACCAAGAAATGGCCGTTCCAGACTTGCTTCGGTCACAAAGTGGAGGAGAAGGGTTGATTTGGGGAGGGAAGCAAAGAAAGGTGTTGAGGAGAGTAGTATCTCGACTTGTATCGAGAAAGTGAAAGCTTAGGAAGCTTGCAAGAGATAGAAGCTTTTGGGAGAGCTTGCAAAGTTGCCTTTACGAGAGTGTAAGTGTAGTATATTTCTCTGACCGAGACTTGTTATCGGTGGAAATAGGTAAGACCTATTTATACAAGTCGAGATTGAAACGTACCACGGCCTCATGAAGGAAGAGAGTAAAGGGTGAAATAATGGGAGGAGGTGGTAACCGCATGGTGTTAATGGGTGAAAACGTTTTTCACCATTATTTCCTCTTTTATTTGACCGCTTTATTCCTTTTCACGCTTTCTTAATGTGAGCGTAGTGTACGCTGCATCTTTGTGACCGCCAAACCAAAACCCTAAAAAAGCATCCCCGGTTTGTGTCGATGTCTCGAGTGTTGGTTGCATCTTGAGTGCAAGTGGCGCTGCTAGTGGCGCGTGTGGTATGTGCCAATGGCATGTGCGGAATGCCTTGGTGGTAGGTTGCACGGTTTGCAAGTTAGGTTACCAGCGTGTGTGTTTGGCATGTGCGGAATGCCTTGGTGGTAGGTTGCACGGTTTGCAAGTTAGGCTACCAGCGTGTGTGTTTGGCATGTGTGGAATGCCTTGGTGGTAGGTTGCACGGTTTGCAAGTTAGGCTACCAGCGTGTGTGTTTAGCATGTGCCAATGGCATGTGCGGCCATGTTGACCTAGTTGCAAGTCTTGCAAGCCTAGGGCGCTATGTTTGGCATGGGCCAAAGGCATAGCGGCTTGGAAGTATGGCTTGCGGCACGTGTTGGCATGTGCCAATGGCACGCCATGTTGACCTAGTTGCAAGTCTTGCAAACATAGGGCGCTATGTTTGGCATGGGCCCAGGCATAGCGCCTATGGTTGCACGTGTTGGCATTGCCAATGGCATGTGCGGCCACGCTACCTGTTGCAAACCTAGGGCCCAAGGCATAGCGGCTTGGAAATATGGCTTGCGGCACGTGTTGGCATGTGCCAATGGCACGTGCGGCCATGTTGACCTGGTTGCAAGTCTTGCAAACCTAGGGCGCTATGTTTGGCGTGGGCCAAAGGCATAGCGGCTCGGAAATATGGCTTGCAGCACGTGTTGGCATGTGCCAATGGCACGTGCGGCCATGTTGACCTAGTTGCAAGTCTTGCAACCCTAGGGCGCTATGTTTAGCGTGGGCCAAAGGCATGCGGCATACGGCTTGCGGCCGTGTTGGCATGTGCCAATGGCACGTGCGGCCATGTTGACCTAGTTGCAAGTCTTGCAAACCTAGGGCGCTATGTTTGGCTTGGGCCCAAGGCATAGCGGCTTAGAAATATGGCTTGTGGCACGTGTTGGCATGTGCCAATGGCACGTGCGGCCATGTTGACCTAGTTGCAAGTCCTGCAAGCCTAGGGCGCTATGTTTGGCGTGGGCCAAAAGCATAGCGGCTTGGAATTTGGCGTTGTTGCCATGGTGCGCAGGGTGCGGCTTGGTTTGGCATGGTTGCCATGGTGCGCAGAGTGCGGCTTGGTTTGGCATGGTTTCCATGGTGCGCAGTATGCGGCTTGGTTTGGCATGGTTGCCATGGTGCGCAGAGTGCGGCTTGGTTTGGCATGGTTGCCATGGTGCGCGAGGGTGCGGCTTGGTTTGGCATGGTTACCATGGTGCGCGGTGGTGCGGCTTGGTTTGGCATGGTTGCCATGGTGCGCAGAGTGCGGCTTGGTTTGGCATGGTTGCCATGGTGCGCGGGGTGCGGCTTGGTTTGGCATGGTTGCCATGGTGCGCGGGGTGCGGCTTGGTTTGGCATGGTTGCCATGGTGCGCGAGAGTGCGGCTTGGTTTGGCATGGTTGCCATGGTCGCGTGATATGCGGCAGTTTTGGCATGGTTGCCATGGTGCGCGAGAGTGCGGCTTGGTTTGGCATGGTTGCCATGGTGCGCGATATGCGGCTTGGTTTGGCATGGTTGCCATGGTCTGCCAGTATGCGGCTTGGTTTGGCATGGTTGCCATGGTGCTTGATATGCGGCTTGGTTTGGCATGGTTGCCATGGTGCGCGATATGCGGCTTAGTTTGGCATGGTTGCCACGATCTGTGATATGCGGCTTGGTTTTGGAATTATTGTTCCGTGTTGAAAACCCTAATCTGGTATTTTGAAAAAATACCCCTATTAATTATTTACACCCGAGTTAAATGCTCTTAGTTAATGTGTTGCGGGTAACACTAGGTCATGGGGTTTTACGATTTTACCCCAAAAAAAAAACTAACCCAACCAAATCAAATTAAAATACATCAACAAATTAACCCAACCAAATCAAACTAAAATACATCAACCATTACTTGTTGGTATATCTTCCTCCTTGTTGAATTAAACCTAATTTCTTTTGCACTACCATCATCGACGTTAATCCCCCTCTTTTTCTTCTTACGTTGTCGATGCTGTTTTTAAAATATATGCATCAACCTTTAGACTAAGATGAAACTGACCTAGATTTTGATTTGAAAATGACCTTGATTTTGTTTTCTCTGAAAAATGAAGATGAAACTGACCTAGATTTTGTTTGAAACTGAAGAAGAAGAAGAATGAAAATGAAAACAGTTTTTCTCTGAAACTGAAGAGAAAAGGAAGAAACTGAAAGAGGTGGAGAAACCAAAGAGAAACTGAATATGTGTGCGACTCCCTAAAACGCGTGTTTTTCAAGGTTAGCCTGGTAATTTTATTTTTTTTATACCTTTTTTGGACCAGCGGATAAACTTTTCTCCCACTGGACTATATAGCATAACTACTAGACCAGTTTTTGGACCATTAGCAAATTTCTTCATGGCCAGAATTACGTGGGCTGTCAACTTGGATTATATCCATTGGGTTAATTCTTTGGGCCTCTTGTGCTACATTGGGGTTCTTACCCTTGATAAGGGCACACTTTAGGGTTTAGCATGTACCTATAAATAAACTAGCATCTCTAGCAGCCGTCTTCGTCCCCAACGTTTCCGATCTCTAATCCTCCAAAACTCTTTTCATTTGGATTTCACTCTGGTTTATGAAATGGATTACTGGGAGGATCCTCTGAATCTATGTACACCATCAAAGGAAACAACTAGCATGATGATTTTTCCTCTCAAATATTTCCCATCAATCAAGGTCTTGGAGTTGTTTCTTGTCAGTTTTTCGGTATCAGTTGGTAATTCTACCTAATTTTGCATTTATTATACATCCGATGAAGAAGTCAAGACTCAGATCAAACAATGAAGTTTGAAGTTGGTTATTCAGAAACTTGTTTTTACCAATTTCAAGGGTTAATTTAACTTATCAGAAACCTAATTTGTAGTATGTTTAATTATTCCAAGAAAATATAAGACTTTGAATTTTAATGTTGATTTGTTTTGAGTTCTTTGTTTTATTGGCTTCTGAATTATGGTCTTAAATGTATTACATGATTTCTCCGTTCCCTGCAGTCCTTGGATAAGATGAATTATACAGACATCCATAAATAGTTTCCAGCCAAGTATTTGGTAATTATAAAGAAGCTCAGGGTTGTGTTGGAAGCTGATGAATTGTCTGTCATCAAGGAACAATTCCTCATTGTTAAAAGCAACTTACAGTGTTGGATCTAAAAGTATGTAAAGTTTGTTCGTGTGTTTTACATTGCTTGTACTGTCAATTTGGATAATAGTAGATTGATGAATTCCATCATATTAAGAATTAAAAAAGGAATGTAAGATTAGTTAATTTAGGCTGCGATTTTGCCGAGGAAAATTCATTTTACTACATACTTCAGTATATTTATTGTCTTCCATTGTTCTCATTTTTTGCCCGCTCTACTTCACTGCAAGTCTCTCAGATTAAATGTAAGTGTAAAAATTCATTAGTAAATGACATTTTGAAGTAGGTTGTAGATTTACGGTAAGCTGCCGTTCTCCATTTCAAACCCTATGCTACTGAGACAACTCATGTTTTATAAATGAAATTTCTATGGCCGTGGTTACAATATTTTTTCGGAGTCTGTTCATAGCACAATACATATTCCCATACATACCAGAAATACAACCCATAGAAAACTGATGCGAAAAAACCAACTTAAATTAGTCATACATTATAATTACTCATTGTTTCACGTATCAACTGAAAAGATCTTCACTAAAAAGGAAAACACTAGCTGGCTAAAATGAATTAGCTAATACAAAAACAAAATCTTCAAAAACCAGATCTGTAGTAGCATTTTATCGCAAAAGAGGCTGTCCATTTGAGAATAATTCCTCCCTTAATTTTTTTTTTTTTTACTCGGCATTTTATCGCAAAAGAGGCTCCCTTAATTTAAATCTATTGATTCAGCTGTTTGAAAATGAGACCTTGTCATCCATCGAGAATCCAAGTTGACATTATGAGCTGGATGGAAGTAGAAAATCCAATTACTAAAGAAGGAGAAACCAACAATTTTTTTACCGAGATCTAGAAGAGGGAGAAAATGATCTAAACAAATGGTAGCATTTGAAGTTAAGAATTTCTAAGTTTTTGAGAGGTGAAATGATTGTGTGGGTAAGTTGTTGGCGATGATTATGTGTATTTGATGTTTTTGCTTCCATTTATGGACCGTGAACATGAAAGTTTGATGTTGTTGATTTTAGGGTTAGGTTTCGGATTCTTTTTCTCTTTGCGCAGCTAAATGTAGATAGAGGAGAAGAAATGAGGAAACTATTCTACTTAAAAGATTTAGAGATCGATCTAGACCGTTCAGATTACGGTTAAATTGTAGTCTTGGATCTGTTTTAGATTTAACGGCTTAAAGATTTTAGGGCAAGCAAGGTTACGAACGTTTTGGTGTTGCTTAACTTAATTTTTGTCAGGGAGTTTAAATTGTTCGACTCTCGGGAAAATTTTAGTGTACATCATCACTAAGAAAGTTTATGGCGTCACTTCAAAGGCCAACATCTAGATCAAACTACAACATCTCATTGATCTAGCTACTAGCTAGTACCACTCTTGGAATGAATTTTGCTGTTTCGAAAAAAGATAGAAGTTCGATAACCCCAGCATTTTAAAAAAGTTATGGCCCGAGCAAGTCCACATTAAGGCTGAGTACCTTGTTTGGCAACAATGAAGTATGTTCACAATCAACAAAACTCCAGAAAAACTAGAGTATGTCTTGTAACTTAATACATATTCCATTAGCAAAGAGAATTGATCGTGTAACCAAAAATCGGATATATCTCTTGACCTAAACAATCCATGGTAACTTGATATCTACATTGCTGGATTTGATGATCAACAACAACAGGCAACATCGGTTATAGTACACCCATTATGATCATTATTGTTAGACTCACTTATTCAAAGCAACCTTCCAAGTCATTTTATTAATGTGCCACCGAAATATCACTCACGAAGACAAATCTATCTTGAAAGTTGTTTCTAGAAGAGGTTCTCATCGAATTTCATTGTATTTTTTTTTTTCCTTCTTACCAAAACCTATCATTTGTAACTTATTTTTGGACATTTGATATCGGAGTACCAAACCAAGATCCCGACTTTTGTTATCAGAGTTTTAGCAAAATTTTAGAGATTAGGAGACCAGTTAGGTTAATGCTAAGTATGAGTTATAGCAAAAGAAGAAACTTAGTCATTACTTTTTGTTGAATTACATGGGCTGTCACTTTTTGGATTATATCCGTTGGGTTAATTCTTTGGGCCTCTTATGCTGCATTAGGGGTTCTCACCCTTGATAAGGGCACCCGTTAGGGTTTAGGATGTACCTATAAATAAACCAACTAGACAGAAAACCACTACTATTCTCTAACTATTTTATTACACTAAACGCAGCCGTCTTGGTCTCCCTCGTTTCCGATCTCTAATCCTCCAAAACTCTTTCATTGTGATTTCTTCTGGTTTGGGATGATATGCATTATGATTCTCCTCTCAAATATTTCATATCAATCACCTTCTTGGAGTCATTTGTGGTCAGTTTTTGGGAATCAATTGGCATTGCTGCCTCATTTTGCATTTAGTTTACATCTGATGAAGTGAGTCAAGATTCTTGTATTCAGAATCTTGTTCTTACCAATTTCAAGGTTAGGGTTAATTTAACTTATATCAGAAACCTAATTCGTAGTATTTTATTTCAAGGGTAGGTTTAATTTAACCTACTTTTGTTTCTAATGTTGATTGATCTTGGGTTCTTTGTTTGGCTGCAAATGTAATACAATTCCTACCAGAAAAACAAAAAAAGTTGATCTGCAGTGAGGTTTTGATAGCCTATATAGGAATTAAATGCCGTAATACTACGTGATTTCTCTGTTCCTACAGTCCTTGGATAAGAAGAATTGTACACACATCCATCTTTAGCTTTTCCGGTATGCTATCTGTAAGACCATTAAATCAATTGAAATCCACCAATTTAGCTATTTCAAATTTTTCTTCTGTTGCTGTGTCACCCATCTATCATCGAAGTTGACATTATGAACTGATAGTGGTACCAAATCAAACAGCAGAACGATTTAAAAGAAGGAGAAACCAACAATTTATTCACCGCGCCCAACACCGACCAGAGGAAAATCTAAAAAAATGGTGAGGATGGACTCAAATAAGATCATAGTTTCTTGAGAGGAAAAATCATTGTGTGGGGAAGTTGTTATAGATGGCCACATATTTGATGTTTTTGTTTCCGTGAAGAAAAAGAACATTGAGGGTTTACTGCTGTTGATTATTAGGATTAGGTTTTTTGGATTTATTTTCTTTCCTCTCTGCACAGCTTGTTGATTTTTAGGGTTATGGTATTTATAAGAGTTATTGATCGATCTAGACCCTTCAAATTAGGGGTTAAATTTTAGTCGTCGATATGTATTAGATTTAGCGACTCACACAAATTTTGTTACCGACAATAATCGCTGACTGAAGTTTAAACTATTTGACTCGTGGGAAAATTGTAGATGAGTTTTTCGAAACATCTTTTGAAAGTATTGACACAAAATATTCTGCCAAATGTCTCTTGCTCCTGTATATATAATGTCTCGATATAGCCGGTCTCCAAAATATTATTGCTACTTCTCATGGCACCTGACTGTGTCATCAAAATTAGGAATGTTGGTTTCTGAAAGAAAAGATGCTCAAAATTAGGCATTTTTTTCCATGTGAATCGTGTATAATCTCGTGGCTCAAAAATTTACGAACTTAATAAAATATTGTACCCTCTTCAAGACACAAAATCTTTAAAATGACCAACATTCGGCAGCCCCAGCTCCTGTTTGTGTATGCTTGTGGTGTAAACATAATGTAATAAAAAGGTTGCTTATTAGTTAGTTTACCCAACTATTTAAACGTGAGTTAGGGTTATTTGTTCTCACTTCTCATTCTTAACCTTCTCTTCTTATATTTTTCACTCTGCCTCAAAAACAACCACAACAAGCTATGGCTTCCGATGTAAATGATCAACAACACAACACTCGCATAAACATATTGATTTCTTCATAATATTTTATTGTCCTTTTCCAATTTTATGGAAGCTTGTATTGTGCTTAATGGTATTGCATCAATCATTGAAATCATGATAAATTTATTACAGAGAAGAGAGAGTTTTCATTACAGCTTAAATGGAAGTATTGAAGGTTGTATTTTGCTTAGTGATGGCACTGTTCCGGTACCTCATCAGAAGGATGGAAACCTCTTCAAATAGTGTTTAGTAACTAACACTATTTCGTGCCATTCCTCCTTTACTCAAGTTTGTGCTAACTAACTTAGTGAACAAATAATAACGGCTCTTGTACATGGTCCTTGGAATATGTATGGAGATGCCTTTCTATTATGCTCCTTGTCTCCGCTATGAATGTTTGATAAAAATATACTAAAATACATCTCAGTTTAGGTTCAATTTTAGATCTTGAAAGTTTTCATTTTCGTCAATGCATCATCGTGCAAATAGGAAGGAAAGTCGGGAGAGTTTCTGAAATCTATCTCTTCAGTGCAATCCCCGTAACTGGTGAAGCTATAATAATGAAGGCCGAAAGACTTAGTGCCAAAGTAGGATCAACTCAATACATGTAACAAAGTAAAAATAAGTGGATTCATTGCATGTAAATGAATCAGCTAATGAAGTTTTCAGTTGGAACTTTTAAACGCACTCCAATTTTATTTTATTTTTTTATCGGTAAATAAGGGATATTATTAACACAAAATTGGTCAAAAAGACCAAAATCAACAATTCCTGGGTGAAAAAGACACTTAGGTTTTGATACTGTTTAAATAGCCAAAAATTAAAAGATCTTGTTTAAATGGACAAAATTTTTAAAAATAGGCGGGGATGTAACAGGTTTCATCTGTCCATTTTCAAATATTTTTTCTTATTTTTATTTACACAGGATGCATCGATTTCATCCTTGCTATTTTTTAAGTATAAGCCAGGATGAATCCAGTTTCATCCTTGCTATTTTTTTTTTGGCTATTTCACCCGTACTTTTTTTTACTCGTCCATTTGACCCGTGTTTTAAATTTTTTTGGACAAATGACCCATTTTCTCTATTATTAAAAGAGGCAGAAGCCAACTGCATTATAATTACAACTTGCGAATTTCCGACCAAGGAAGGTGCAACAACTATCATAGACAAAGCTACAAAGAAAAAACAGTAGGAAAAAAAAAACGAAAACCACAACTTTGGCCAGATTACAACCATAAGTATTCATGGTCGTTCAAAACCACACTCTTCCAGTTGAGCATGAAATTTCGAGACTAATGTTCAAAAGCAGGTTGAAGATAGAGCCAATAGGCAATAATAGTGAATCTAATTTTCAGTATGAGTTTGGCAATTGTTGTGGAAAGCTCGTCGATTCCTTTCCTTCCGCAGCGACCAAAGAATTGCAGCAGGTAAGGATTTGATGACAAGAGATTTTCTAGTTTTTCTCGAGGGTGAAGGCCATGTACTAAGCGCAACATTGTCGACGGAGGAATAACCCAAATCACCTTAAATTCTGCGTCGAAAGAAGTCCCACATGTGAATAGCTAGCTGACATTTTTAGAAATGCAATTATTCTACTTATAAGGTCTAGTGATGTAGCTTTAGATTAGGGTTAAAATGTAATCGTTGATATTTTTTTAGATTTAACGACTCGCACGAATTTTATGACCAACAGATTATAGACGGCTATGATTTGTTTCAAACATATTTGACTCGTGGGAAAATATTAGGGCACATCTCTAAAAAACGTTGATGGTCTCATAACGAAGGGCATACCTGTAAGAGCACCCAAAATTGTATCATGATGTGTGCAAACGCTGATGGCCAAAACAGCTTGATCAAACTCCACACTGCAGCATTTCTTATTTTCAAAAGTTAGGCGCAAGCAAGTCCACATTAAGGCTACATTGTCCGGCCACTATGACGTATGCACACTATCCCCAAAATGTAAGAAATACTGGAGTATGTCTTGTAATGCATATTTTGCCAACAAAAAAAACTTGACGTGTGACCAAAAATCTTCATATGACCCAAAAAATATATCTCATGTCCTAAACACTCCACGCTACTGTGACTCGATATCTACATTGTGATCCAAAATCATGATCTTAAGACTCAAGCTAAATTCAACGCAAACCTACTTCATGAACCAAAACATGTTTTGTGGCATAAAACCGAACCGTTATCCCAAAATTTGTCACTGGAACTAAAATCTATGAACCAAAATCTACCTTCCTCTAAGAGACAACATAAACTATAACCCTAAATTGAAAAACATAGATGCACCATCTCCAAGTTTACATTAGGTAGTGATGTAAACAGAGTGTTACAAAAAAAAAAATATTTATTTCTCCGTTTACCCTACTATTTAAACGTGCATGTTAGCTAGGGTTGGTTTTCTCTCCTTTTTACTTAATCTCTCTCTCGATTTGCTTTTCTTTTCTTCTTCACGGCGCCTCAAAAACAACCACCGCAAAGTTATGGCTTCAGATGTGGATGAGATGATCAACAACAATAATTAAACTCTAAGCACAACGATTTCTCCTCTCAACCATGTTTCTTTTCTCTCTTCTTCAAGCTTTTAATCATGCAGTCGGTGTTCAAGAATGAGGCTCATTGGACAAAATGAAAGTGATGAAGTGAAAAATGGATAGCCGACTTCGAAACTAAAGCGATGTTGTGACACAGTTTAGTTTAGGGATCTTAGCTCATAACCTCTATTGTTGATTTGTTATCTAATCAGGAATAAATGGGTTTCTGATAAAGAATTAGTACATAAATGGTTGTAATTTATTTCATTTCGAAAAAATTAATGAATTTCTTCCGATAATGTAAGCATTGTATGTGTTTAATTTCTATCGATATTTGATTTTTGTAAGTGATACTCTAATTAGAATTCCAGGTTTAGGTGAATTTGGCAATGTTCTATGTAAGTCTTTAGAGTGACGATACTCTTAGGGTGAATATTACATCTGAGATGGAAGGTGTGCATTATTGGGTATGTCTGGGGTATGTCATTTGGGATTGAGTAGCAATCACTAAAGATCCACATACCCGCTTGAAATGCAGGCATACAATGAGTGTATATTCAAGTATTGAACCTGACTAAGCTTTACGAATAAGACTTTTTTTTTTCCCTCTATGGATCCTTACGTATTGCAATTGCATCCTTTGTGCCTCCACGGCACCTTATTAATCTATCTTAATCTTTATAAAAAAAAAAAAAGTAATGAACCTGACAAACCTGAAATCCATGTAGAGCTTGATTTTGGCAATGGGGTTTAAATAAAAACGCCTCCATCAAAAATTTATTCAAATAAAAATAGGTGTATTTTGAGAAGCAAATGGAATTGCAAATGGTTTAGTAGGTATTCCAAGTTTCAGTTTGGAATTGCAAATGGAGTCCACTTTTTGCCACAATGCTCCAGAAACAATTCATGTTATAAGTGGTTATAATATTTGTTAGTCTAATCATACTCGTATTGCACAAAATATAGAACTAATCAAACTATATTCAGACACAGAACACAACCCATAATAGAAAACAAACCATGGATGCAAATAAATTAGTTACAGATTACTTAATTACTTGATTTTTATATACAACCTGAAGGGTCTTCAATAATGAGGAGAACACTCTAGCAAAGCTTAAATAGATTAAAATACAAAAATAAAATCTTCAAACCCAGATCTGTAGTAGCATGTTATGGTAAAAGAGGTTATCCATTAAAAACTCTTCTCTCTCAATTCAAATCAGTCGATTCAACTATTCGAAAAAATTTCTACAACAGGAGACTCTGTCGCCATCTGGTGGTAAAATACCCAAAAGCAGAAAGGTTGGATAAGAATGAGAAACCAATAATTTGTTTACCGAGACCACCTCCAACTAGAAGAGAATCTAAAAAATGGTAGGCAGTCAACAAAAATGATCATAGTTTTTAGAGAGGAAAAATCATTGTGTGGGAAAGTTATTGTATTTCATGTTTCTGTTTCCATTGATGGATCATGAACAAGAACAACATTCAGGGTTTGCTTCTGTTGATTTTTAGGGTTAGGTTTAGGATTTTTTTTTTCTTTTTTAATATCTGGGCAGGCTGCAGCTAGATGATAAAGGCGGAGGAGAAACGAGGGCAACTATTTTACTTATAAGGTTTAGAGATCCCTTCAAATTAAGGTTAAATTGTAACCGTTGATATGTTTTTGATTTAACGGCTTACACAAATTTGGTGACTCAGTAATTTAGGGCACATTTTAACTCAAATTTATGGTCTCCTGTCAAAGGGCATACATGTAAGATCTAGGGACGGGCCTAGCAAGGGCTAACCTGGGCTATAGCCCGTCACTGATTTTAGCCCAACAGTTTTTTTACATGTAAAACTTCTGAAACGTTTTCTTTACCCAGTTATATCTAACACTCTTGCCCACTTAATGTATGTTTTTCCCACTCATATCACTTGATTTCTAAGCTAGTTATAATAAGTCCACTTATGACTTATGAGATAAGTTTTGGGCAACTTAACTAGTTCTAATCCGTCCACTTATGAGATAAGTTTTAGGCAACTTAATGTAGCTTCTTACACCAAATTACAAGAATTTCCTCTACTCAATAAAATTATCACTCATTTTTCTTGTGCAAACGATAAATTTCTTTATGTGGTCATTTTTAGTTATAGATCTTGTTCGTTTCAACTTATAGTTTTCTCTCAATATGGTATTCTTTTCGTGAACACAAAATTGATTTACGCTATTCGTCTCAAAAAAATTGTCGCGTAAATTAGTTACATTCTAGCCCTACTTATGAAAGTTTTCTGGGTCCGTCCCTGGTAAAACTATGGTTCTAGTACAGTAGTTTTTCTCTATCTCGAGGAGGAAGACTAGCCCATCAGAACACGATTTATGGGAAAAGTGGAGTGTGCATTTTTCCACCCCTACAATTCTGATTCTTCAGTCATTACAGCCGAAAAGAGAAATGTTGCCCTAAATTAAGTCATAACGACATATATTGCCGGGGCTTGGGAATAATCAGATGGAATTTCCATTCTTCTCATGAATTCTCGTCTCCTACAAACTATTCCCAATTTTTTTGTATGAGGAATAATATGTGTAAGGCTTTAATAGATGAGAAGGATGAAAGTTTGTAATTCAAAGCTCTTCGCATAGAAATATGAGAAAAAATGGCCTTGGAGATGACTTGACGAGTTCGGCTTTGTGTACAAACTTGTGACTCAAACATTACCCAATAACTTAGTATCTAAATCGTGATCCAAAATCAGTATAAAGCAACCTAAGATCTACCGTGTTGGTTGTAAATGTACTTCATCAACCATAATATGTCTTGTAATAATTTGTCATCGGAACCAAAATATACCCTCTTCACGACATAAATCTTTAGAATTCCACAACCGCAGCTCGCAGGCGCTAGGGGTGTAAACATAGTGTAATAAAATTTACTAATATAAACCCTAGATTTATCACATTTTGCCGGCAAACACCACTGCCGCACCTCTCCCTGCTCCACCAGCTGCCACCGCTGCACCGCCTACACTTTCATCATTGCACCAAAGAGAAACACCATACCAATCGAACCACCACTTCTTTCACTAAAACGATCACCCTTCCCCGTTATAGAACAAGAAGAATAAGATTACCACCAATGGAACATGCAGAAAAATTCAAGTTGATCCGCTCTTCTTTCTGGTTGGAACAATTAGTAGAACCACCACAGGAACCGAAACCCACAAGTACCAATCAAAAGCACCGCCACTTACCTAACTAAAACCAGCACCCTTTGCTATTTTAGATCTAGAATTAGGTTCTATGTTTTTAATTAGCTGGGTTAAAAAGAGGAATTCAGGTTTAATTTACGGAAAATGAGTCATTTGTCCAAAAAAATTTAAAACACGGTTCAAATGGACGAGTAAAAAATTTTATGGGTGAAATGGACAAAAAAAAAATAGCAAGGATGAAACTGGATTCATCCTGGCTTAAACTTAGAAAATAGCAAGGATGAAACTGGATGCATCTTGTGTAAAATAAAAATAAGAAAAATATTTAAAAATGGACGGGATGGCTGGTTACATCCTGCGCCTATTTTTAAATTTTTGTCCATTTAAACTTGATATCTAAATGATTTGTCCTTTTCACCCAGGAAATTTTGATTTTGGTCTTTTTAACCAATTTTGTGTTTAATTTATGGATCTATCTTGAGCAATGGAAAAAACATAAGGCAACCGCAAATGGAGTTAGGAGAATACATTCAGGGATTGGTAAAAACCACTACCCCAAGCCAATGAATGACAAAGCAATTAACAGAACCAAGACTAAGACAACAAACGGAAGGAATCTGCTAATACTTGTACGGCGCAGTATCAAACTATTCAAGAGACCAGAATACAGCTCAGAAAACAACCCATAGATTCAAATAACAGACTTAAATTAGTCTTATATATATGATCTCAGTAACTTAATCTTCACACACAAACTGAAAAAGGATCGGATCTTTAATAAAGATAGACAAATAGATTAACAAATACAAAAAAAGACTTAAATTAGTCTTAAATATTAACTCAATAACTTAATCTTCACATACAAATTAAAAAAGGATCGGATCTTTAATAAACATAGACAACTAGATTACCAAATACAAAAACTAAATCTACAAAATCCAAATATGTAGTAGCATTTTATGGTAAAAGAGGCAGTCCATTGAAAAATTCCTCAGCTCAATTGAAATGCAGCCGATTGACTTCGCTCGGGAGACCTTGTCATCCAAGTTCACACTACCAACTATGAAAAATCCAAAGAAGGAGAATCCAATTGGTTCTTGAAACTGATACGATAGTGATAACGACCTTATAAAAGAATCTAGAAAAATATGGCTGCAAATTGACATTGAAAAGATCATAGTTTTTTGAGAGGAAAAATCATTGTGTGGGGAAGTTGTCGTCGATGGCCATCTATTTGATGTTCCTGCTTCCATTGATGGATCGATCATGAATAAGAGATTTTGCTTTTGTTGATTTTTAGGGTTAGGTTTTGGGATTTATCCCTCTGCTCATTTAGATGATTGAGGCGGAAGAGAAATGAGGGCAACTATTCTACTTATAAGGTTTAGTGATGTAGCTTAGATTAGGGTTAAATTGTAGTCGTTGATATGTTTTAGATTTAACGGCTCACACGAATTTCATGAGCAACAATAATCGCTATCCGAAGTTTGATTACAGACGGCTGTGATTTGTTTTATTCATGCACGCCATACGTATGGAGATTAAATTGTTCGACTCGTGGAAAATTTTTAGGGCACATCAATAAGAAAGTTTATGGCCTCATGTCAAAGGGCATACACCAAAAGAGCACCCAAAATTAGTGCAAACACTGATGGCCAACAACTAAGCTATCAGTTCTCACTGATCTAATGCCACTTGCAGAGAGGTTCAATGACTCGGCGCTGCAGCATTTCTGATTTTCAAAAACAAGCAAAGGCTACCTTGTTCGGCCACCATGAAGTATGTTCGCTATCCCCAAACCTTAAGAAGTACTGGAGTATGTCTTGTCACTTAATATATCTCATGACCTAAAACAGTCCACGGTATCTCGATATCTACATTGTGATTCAAAATCAGCATGGCAAGCTAAAATCTACTTAAATCTACTTCATGAACCATAAATTTGTCACCGGAACTAATGTGAATGCTTAATAAGTTGTGGCATAAAAATCCGACCATTACCCCTAAATTTGTCATTGGAACTAATGTGAATGCTTAATAATCAATCCGGACCGTTACCCCTAAATTTTACTAGTTTGAAGATAGAATTTTAAACTTTTGCACCTGGGGTATCATAAAAGACCCAAGTTCTAAATGAGCAGTATCAATGTTTGTCTTAGCAGTCACACTATTTGCACTAATTTCATTAGCATCAATTCAATGCGGAATCACTGATTCCAGCCTGATTTGGAGAGCAGGGATCCCGTATCTGACCTACTGCAAAGCATTCTCCATGTTTTATAAATGAGATTTCCATGGCTGTGGTAACAATTTTTTTTTTCCAGTCATAGGGCACAATTAATACATATTCGTAGACCAGAATATAACTCTTCGAAAACACATTATAAATGCAGAATAACCAGAACTTATATATTCTTACATTATAATTACTCATTAACTTAGATTTTCACATACGAAATGAAAAAATCTCAACTAAAAATGAGAACACTAGCTAGCTAAAACATAAATTAAATCTTCAAAATCATATGTAGTGGCATTTTATGGTAAAAGAGGTTGTCCTAAGAAATTCAACTCAAGTAACACATGATTAGCAGATTAACTGAAGAATTGTTACACATGACAATCGTCTTTGGGTTTTTATGAGACCAATGGAAAAACTTTTGAGAGGATAAGATCACACTGGGTTTGTAAGTGAGAAATAGAATGAATTCTCAAACAAAATCAATATCTCGTTCATAATCTCAATTATCATTTTGATTACGAATTACAGAGTGAGTAGTAGATCTGCAGATAGAGAAAAGAGGCGGAAAACGGCAAGCTTTTGTTTGGTGAGACTGAGATTCCCTAATTAACTATTCAGAGACCAGAACACAAACCATATTGAAAACAAATAGCAACACTTAAATTAGTCTTAAATTATAATTACTCGAGCTGAAAGGATCTTCATTTCAATTGAAAAAGGAGAAAACTAGCTTGGATTTACAAATACAAAAAAAAAAAAAATTTTAAATCTCCAAATCTACCAGCTTGTCATTGTTCTCTCACATATGAGAACTTGAAGTTGGCAATATCACTACTGGACAGCCAAAAGCAGAAAGGGTTGTTAAACGAGACAGCCACTTATTAGAAGAGAAACTAAAAATATGGTAAAGGTTGAAACAAAAAAGATGATAGTTTTTTGAGAGGATAAATCATTGTGTGGGATAGTTGTTGTTAATGTTTGTGCATCCATTGGTGGATCATGAACACAAAGAACATGGGAGTTGTTGATTTTTAGGGTTAGGTTATGGATTTTTTTTCCCCTCTGCGCTGCTAGATAGACGGAGGCTGAGAAGAAATGAGAGCAACTATTCTACTTATAAGGTTTTGAGATGTACAGATTAGGGTTAAATTGTAGTCGTTCATCTATGACAGAAGTTTGATTATGGACGGCTATGATTTGTTTTTGCATAACATGTAATAGGTAGCTTAAGTTATTTGATTATAGATGGTAAGCACATCTCTGTACATTATGGTCTCATGTCGAAGGGCTTACCAGTAAGAGCACCCAAAATCATATCATGTCGAGTGCAAACGTTGATGCCTGACGGCCAACATCTATATCAACACCACAACATCTCTGTATGCCATGTTCAAATGGTATTGCATCATATGTATTGTCGATGATGGCGCTACAAGTAATATGATTAATTATAGTAGATAGATGAGATTTGATTCCATCAGATTAAGAAATTTTGCTTAGGAAATTCATTTTACTACTAAAGTAAATTAACTGTGTTCCATTTTCTTCCTGCTACTGCACCACCAAAATATCACTACATCACTAAGGCAAGTCAATCCCGAGTTGTTTCTAGAAGAAGTTTCATCAAATTTCATTGTACTCTTTTATCATTTGTGACTTATTTTTGAGCATTTGATACTAACCGAGACCCGGCATCTGTTAGCAAGAGTTCTAGCCAAATTTAAGAGATTAGAAAACCAGTTAGGTTAATGCTAAGTAATGAGTTAGCCAAAGAAAAAACTTAGTCATTACTTTTTCTGGAATTACATGGGCTGTCA
Source organism: Papaver armeniacum (assembly GCA_023531295.1). Classification (NCBI taxonomy): domain Eukaryota; kingdom Viridiplantae; phylum Streptophyta; class Magnoliopsida; order Ranunculales; family Papaveraceae; genus Papaver; species Papaver armeniacum. Next base: position 256,358 of record JAJJWW010005243.1, read on the forward strand.
CTTTGGATTATATGCATTGGGTTAATTCTTTGGGCCTCTTGTGCTAAATTTGGGGTTCTTACCCGTTAGGGTTTAGAATGTACCTATATATAAGCTAGCTACACTGGAAATTACTGCTCTCTAACTATTACACTAAACGCAGCCGTCTTCTTTTCTCTCGTTTCAGATCTCTAATCCTCCAAAACTTCATTTTGATTTTCTGTGGTTTTTACAGAATGGATTACTGGGATGATGCTCAGAATCTATGTACAAGATCAAAGACAACCTCCAGCATTATGATTTTTCCTCTCGAATATTTCTCGTCTATCACCGTCTTGGAGTTATTTCTGGTCCGGATCCCTTAGATCCCTGTGATTTGGCATATGGTGGAGTGCCAAGATACGCATCGAGCAATCAAGTTGAAGTTGGCCATTCGAAACTTGTTCTTATCCAATTTCAAGGGTTAATTCAACTTGTATCGAAACTTAATTTGTAGCATGTTTAATCATTCCAAGTAGATATAAGACTTTTGTTTCTAATGTAGATTTTGTTGTATTGGCTTCGAATTATGATTGTAAAGGGATTACAATTCCTATATAACAATTAAATGCTTTGCAATACTAGTACTTGATTCTACATTCCTTGGATAAAATGTATTGCACATATATCCATTTTACTTGCTAAGCTATCTCGTATGATCATTTTCTTACGATTACGGTGCAATTCGTATTGAGATAAATTCCATTGAATAGCTTCTACTTCGTTTCGTTCACGCCCACTATTTTAAACATTTAAAAAAAAAAAAAAAAAAGGTAAGATAAAATTTTTTTATTTTTTTAACAACTTGTAGTACCATCAACTTAGTGTAGGTTTTAGTGTTTTTGCTTTTTCGTTTTGGCAACAAAAAGGCTTGAATGAAAATAGAACATTGGTTAAGACGACATGATACCCTCAAAAGTCTCTTGTATTTTGGTTTGGCAGATTTTGTAAGCAAATTAAATTCTTGTATAGTTCGACTAGATCACCCAGGATGATGATGAAGGCAACATAGACAAACAAGTAAAGACGTAGCCTCATCATTTTGGCCATTTTTAGTCATTATATGAGTAGAATGTGAAAAACTAAAGTATATATGGTTTGCAAGAATGAACAACTTACTCGAATGTGCTTCAAAAAAAAAAAAAAAAAAACAAAAAAACTTACTTTGAATGTAAATAATGTGAGACAATCAACTTAAAACTGGTTAAAACAAAGGGCCGGGCATGACAAACTAATAAACTCCTCCCTAGACTTAGCGGCAAGATGGGCAAAGGGGTGATTGCATGACCAAATTAACCGCACTTTAAGGATAATATACCCAACATAACTATGAGTTGATATGAAAATTTGTTCATGAATTTCAACTCGACTTTACCTATAAGTGTCCAAATGAATTCATGTCTTCCATGACCTCGTTAAGCAAGTCCTGCAAAATGAAGCGGAAAACCAAAATTTCGTATTTTCTCCATTTTCAATTTATATTGCTCTTGGTTTATTAACTTCGGATCAAAGGCTGCAACCTTAAAGCGATTGTTGGCATTCCCATACTTGTAATACAAGCGGTGTAACCCGAATGTAAAAAAATATATGTTTTTCCCCTATCCCATTTAATCCTAGTACTATTAAGCACCTTGAGTGAGTGAGTTAGGGTTTTATTTCTCTTTATTCTTTTACCCTATACCTCCATCTTTTCTTCTCCTGGATTACAGCGCCTCAAAAACCACCAAGACCACCAAGTCATGGATTCGGATGTCCATGATCAACAACAGGAAGATACTCACCATAATGTAAAACCCTAGAAACCCAAAGCCCAAAAAAATGTCTTGTAACTTTGACAAATGGTGACAAGTCCGTACAAACCCAAAGCCCAAAAAACAACCAAGAAATGTTAAACCCTAGAAACCATGGTCACTTTGGCCATTTTCGCGCACCACCGGTAACAAGATTTAGAAACCCAAATAAACGATGAAGAGAGGATGATGTTATGTGACATGCACTAGTAGAAAAATCAATATAGGTGACATTTCAAAACTGTCGCCGTATCAATTTCATGACAGTTCAGGTGAAATTTGAAAGTGTCACCAAAGCCAGTGTCACCGTAGGGGTTATCTTATGCTGACACTTATGAACTGTCACATAACCGTCACCAGTTAGCCTTCAAAACTGTCATGAAGTATTTTAAACCGTCATTGTAGCAGACGTCCATGACGGGTTTTTATTGAAAATGTCACCTTAACGATGTTATGGTGACTGTTTTCCCGAGAAACCGTCAATATAAAGTTGAAAAGCGCCAGCATAAATATTATTTCCAACGGTTTTCATATATAACCGTCAATTTATGTACATTTTGTTGACGTTTTTCTTTACAAAGTGTCACTTTAACACTATTACAATGACTGTTCTATAGGAAACTGTCATGGCATCTGTTACTTAGGTGACGTTTTCCTTTCATAACTGTCATCATATAACATCTCTAATTACACTTTTTCAATTTACGAAAAGCATAAAACTTTACTTTGACAGTTTTTATCCCAATGTTAACTGTCATAATTAGTGGGTTGTATTAGTGTCTGACAATCAAATATTTTGGTTATCTAATATATATTATGAACCTAAGTTGAATTAAATTTAAATCATGCTAATAGTTCATAATTTACATATAATGTAAAAAAATAAGAAAAAGGAAAAAAAAGAAAAGAGAACAAAATTTATTAAGTACTAAAATATTTCCTTGAAAGAATAAAAGATACAAAAAAAATGTAAATTGCACGTAACCAATCTATCCTATTACTAATACTGCTACTACAATATTTTGAGATTCTAGGAATTATTCGCATGCTCCTTATCTTGCGGTTGCCTTTTCTTCCCTTTTCGACGATTTAACTATATATCATCCTTCATCTCTTTTTCAAAGTAGCTTATCCATTCCCTCTTCACCTCCATGATATCATTATCGTCATACGTACGTTTCCGAAAATTCTGAATCAATGATCAACGATATAGAGCTCGTCATAAAAAACCAACAACATAATACGCGTATTAATAATATTTATGCTAACATATAAGCTTACCAGTATACCCGTAATCGGATTTTGTTGTTCTTCAATAATCTCTTTCATAAATCGCATCACATAAAATCCACATTCCCAACCACCAGGTTGTTTTGGGACATGCTGTATACATTCAACAATTTTATGCATGTTAAAAATGTCCTACATCAGTCTCTGTGTGAGTTTGAAGTTCATTTAACAAATAGTTAAGTTAATTCACTTACTGGTGGTGAATACCAAGACGGCCTTATTCCTTCTGCCGTAGCATCCTTTACGGCACTGTGTATAAATTATTAAAAATGAAAACAAGAAAGAATTTAGGGAAAAATAAATAAGAAAAAAATATAGTCAACGTTTACCAACCTCAACATGATTTCATCTATATTATCCTTTGGTCCTCCACCGATTGAATCTAGCCACCATATCTTTGGAATACTCAACTTTACCACCATTAGGACCCAATGATTACTGTAACATAAAGGAGTATAGTTATTTGTTGATATATACATGTCCCCAACATCATTATGTACACAAAGATGTAATTCTTACTGTTTAAGATAAGGTACAAAAATAAATTCACTGTTCGAATTAATCAAGCATGTCCTTAATTCATTGAGTAAAGTTTAAAGTCGCATAGAGTTTAAAGGAAATGTCGCAGGATTTATAAAACCGAACTTGTTTTCTTTGCCCTCCAAGATAATCTTCTCATGCAAGTACCTAAATAATAATACATGAAAGGTGAATAATGCTTTTTATTACACTATATAGCATATTGTCATGATTATAAAACCGAACCCAACTATACAATCAGTAAGGATAATGTACATGTTACGATTACCTTATATAGAAAGCAACATTATTCATGGACGCTTGCAAATCCTTATGACAGATATAAGAGAAATCATCCAATGATAAATACAGGGACGTTGGGGTTCTTGTGTTGAAAATAGCGGCCCCCATTGATATATGAAAATCTTCTGCAGATTGTTGTATAAAATTACTCATACGATCATAAAATTTAGTAAGCGGATCTCCAGAACTAGCGGTATCACCAACCTACAAAAGCAGACCGTTCAAAAGAAATATTAGCTAGATAAAGAATTAAAAGAAGTATAAATTGATCATATAAATATACTACCTACTTTTGTGTCTCTGACAATAGAATTTTTAGGCCAAAGCACTATTTTTCCGATAGCTTGTCCTACTGTAACTATCTCGTCTCTTATAGGCACAGGTAGACGTGCTGAATACATTTTTGCAAATTCAACTTGAACACGATAATTATCTTTTCCCGCTTTAGTGCCTTCTACCATATCTTCCTCGGTGGTGGGGAAGACATTGCCTATCGCTACAACTCTGGAATTCACCATTAGCTTACATGATTCACCCTGTATATAATGAATATTAGTGCATCTTCAAAATAAAGATGAATTACAATAATAAAACATGGAAAACAAGTGAAAATACCATTCCAAGTCCAGAATCTTTCGATAAGCTATTCACAGCGGGTTGAGAAGTCTGATTATGATAGGCATAAAATAACCACATTAACTAACTATCAAAATGATCAACTTAACATAAAAAATAATCAAGCCATCCGATGAAAAGAACTTAATGGAGTTACCATCTTAAGCCTGGAATATTTGTTTATGTTGTACCCGGGTCCCTTGGATAAGATGCTTGTGCTCTGGCTAGAAGTAGTCACTGTCTGCAATCATTAATTCTTTTGAACATTAATAAAAGAGTTCAAATAATTAAAGACATACATGCATTATAAAAACCAAAGCAGTTCAAAGATATGCCTTGTTTTTCTTGTGTATCAATGCATCAACTTTGTCTTGCCCAGCAAAGGATTTCTGGAAAAGCAAAGTTTGGTATTAGGAGTAGTTCAACACAGCCGAACATGAATTTATTTTTCTGAATCGAAATACTCATTCGACAAACCTTTTTGGGATTTGGACTTCTTGAGGATTGGGACAAAGTTGGCACGGTTAGGCCGGCACGAGATGCCGCCGATCGCAATGACAGTTTGAAAAACCATTTCAACATAAATCCATAAAAAATAACCTAGCCAAGGAATAAAGTTAAAGTTATGACATTACTTGCTTATTAGAATTTTGGAATTCAACGAACATCTTCTCTAAATTTCCGACCCTCCTGTTAACTCAACATTTGTTGCCACTAGCTCTTCATTTGTTTGCTTCAATTGTTTGTTTTCCTCTAGACCTGCATCTAACTGTGCTCTTGTTACTCTTTTTCCAGTTTTTGGCGTGCGAAAATATCTAGTAGGGACAAAGATATTTACCGCCAGCCCTCACACACTACTGGATGTTCTGGTCCAAATGCTTTAGCGAGTGCATCATTACTCTTGTCTCCATCTTCATGGTCCTTTTGAAACTCCCTCTGCACAAAAAGTTATTTCGTAAATCAATACGAATAATAAATAATATTATAAGTGAATAAAACTGAGAACCAAAAGGGTGTACAATTTGCTCTGCTTTTTCTTTTGTGGCATCGTCTTCAAATTCTCCATCCTTGTTCAAACGAGCTTCAATCCATAAGACACCTCGATCAATTTGATCCGGCGTGTACTTTCCCTCTTTTATCTATCAGACACAAAATGACGCTATGAGAAATTTTGTAAACGATAATTACAAAATTAATATACATTTAGTTACCAGTTTTTCTTCTAGCCCGATATAACCAGATCGCCCTGATCGGTGGTTATAAGTATTATGTGACCGTCTCTCTGATTGTTCGTTGTGGAGTGTCTGTATAACATAATTTACATAATTAATATTATAAATTATAAGCTCATTAATTAGCATACCAAAAAATTCAACAAACAAGATAGATAAATTGTATGTACCATAAACTCTTCGGTCACTCTAGACTCGACGAAAGCGTCCCAGTGATTTTGCTTGATGAATGGATATTTTTCCGGTGGTTTTTCAAGTATTTCAGGCTCATCCAGATTTTTCAAGATGTGTTGGATGGAGAGTGTACTCTTAAAATTTCTCCATGAAACTCCACACCCTTTCATTATTTCCTTTTTCAAATTAACATCAATCTCAAAACGACTCTAAACACACAAAAAAAAAATAAAAAAAATTAAACGTTATATAAGAAGCATGGAAAATATTAGCAATATGAATGTAGTTTGTGTGTTCCGAGTACCAGGATGCATTTCCACAATCGCTCCTTGTCAGCGGCATCCACGACATGCCAGTTTTTGTGGTGGATTGGAATTAGCTTCCGTGCCATTAAGGCAGTGTAACTTGCAAAATCTGCTTGCTTGTGCACCTTTGGTACACCCTGGTCATTTAAATGGATCTTCTTCTTTTTTTGTGCATCATTTTCTGAAACAAGAAGCGGAAGTCTCGTAGGACCCCTCTTTTTCTTAGCTGCATCATTAACAAATCAATATTATTAGGATTTATGATTTAATATATAGAATTGCACAAAAGGGCAAACATATAAGAAATAAAAGAACCAAACAAAATTTATAAACAATAATAATTTAAGCGACTTACTTTTCTCATCACTTGTTGGAGTATTGCTGCTATTTGGAGACTGGTCGTCAGATGGAGACTGGTCGTCGGATCTACCCATTATCAGAAGAATACACCTGTGAATCACGTGAAGCAATTAAAATCTTTTCTTTTTTTCTATCAACAACCAAAAAAAAAAAAAAAATTCTAGTAAAAAAATTAAACCCTCGTTTTGTCAAACACTAGCTATTCACAATCTCAAACCTAGAAAGAAACACTTGTGCAAAGAAGTATAACACTAAACTCTGTCAAAATCTAGATCTGTGTATAGCAGCAATAGCAATAGACTTCTTCTGTGTATAGCAGCAATAACAATAGACTGAAAACCCTAAATACAATGGGAGAAGGTGAGATTTTACCAATTCACTTCAAAAAAATATCCTCTCCGTTCCTTTCCCGAAAATGAAAGAGGAAATATCTTTTAGTTGATATTTATATATACATAACCAAAAACCCTTGAATAAGCCGTGGAGAGCGGTTATGTCGTAAATTACGGAATTGGTTAAGTTGGAGGGAATGTGATTTTTGGTGGGCGGGAATTTTTTTATGGTTTCTTAGTGGGCGGGAATTATTAGATTCCTTTTTCTTTGTTAGGATTTTGACTTCTTCTAAATTATTTTTATGAAATATATATGGAATGAGACCTTAATTTCCGTACGTTAATAATCTATATTATCCATAAATACAATATAAGACTATGAATATATACACTAATGTTAATGACGTGAAATATGAGGCCAAAAATAAATCTTCTATAGAAAGGAAAAAGTTAGCAAGACGTGTCGAGATATTTGTCCTATTGGCCACTTATTACGTGATGATTCTTTTGTTTCCTAAAGTTGTTTTTATATGCCATTCAAAACTAAATTTTTTTTACCAGTAAAGATTGGGAAGAAATAAAATTGAATTATTTTACTATGACAGCTAAGGCCTTGTCCCTCGAGGCAATTCTGATGGTCAGGTTTCCCAAAAATAGTAACTATAATATTTTGTTCTCACGATTGATACAAAATTGAACACAAAATCTATTGTGAGAAAATTAACTAAACGATAAATATGTGTTGGGACCTTAGAGCAACTGAGGTGGTGCACCAATAACTAAAGAAGCAAAAGCAAAAAAAAAATTAAAATTTGGGTTTAGTCCTTTGTTGTAACGGTGGAGGGAGACTAAAATTTGGTCAGGCGCAACTTTGAATTAAGCCCCAATCAGGCGCAATTCCAAATCTCTTCCCTTTTTTTTTATTTTATTATTATTATTGTTGGGGCGTAATTTTTTGAGTTACGCCCCATTTGTTTTTTTTTTTTAATTTTTGGGGCGCAACTTTGAGTTACGCCCCAATCAGGCGTGATTCTAAATTGCGTCCCTTTTTTTTTGTTTTTTTTTTTTAATTCGGGCGCAACTTTGAGTTACGCCCCATCAGGCGCAACTTTAATTTACGCCCGACTAAAGACCAGACTAAAGACTAAATATGGTCTGGGTTTTGGTTATAGTCCGGTCTTTGGTTTTTAGTCCGTCTCCACTGCGTCTGTTTTTTACCAAAAAATTTGGTTATACTCCACGACTGTGGATGCTCTTAGTCCCACATTATTTAGACGGAAATTATTTGGGTAATTCATAAACCAATAGGATCCCTATATTTGTATACTGGTTTTAAAATTGAGTCATATCGATAGGCTAATGACGAGCTTGGATGGGTATCCTAATTTTGCGGAGTTGGCTCATGCCTAAAGTTAAGGTGCCGCCAATTAATTTGAGAATATTTCTAGCAGAGTTGGCTCATGTCTAATGTTAAAATGCCGCCAAATAATTTAAGAATATTTCTAGCAGAGTTGGCTCATGCCTAATGTTAAGCTACCGCCAAATAATAATAACTTATGCAAATTTGAGAATATTACAGTAATTAGATTTAGCTTGGCACTAAAATGGTATATGTCGTGGAATTCGTTGGCATTAAATAAAATGATAGTCGCAGAGTAAATTTGATAATATTACAATGGCAGAGCTGGCTCATGTCTAATGTCAAGGTACCGCCAAATAATAATAACTTTATATTATTAGTCGCAGAGTAAATTTGAGAATATTACAATGGTAGAGCTGACTCGTGTCTAATGTCAAGGTATCGCCAAATAACTTAATATTAAGGTAATGATATATGTCGTGGAATTCTCTTGGCACTAAATAAAATGATAGTCGCAGAGTAAATTTGAGAATACCACAATGATTATTGGGAAAAAATCGCAGAGTAAATTTGGGAATACTACAATGATTATTGGGAATAACATTGAACAAAATTGGCTTGGATATGGTTTACAAATTATATTGAAGATATCCCTCGTGAGTTCTGGTGAAATGCCTATTGTTGAGGCTGTATGTATGCGAGGGCAGCTTCGAGTCTTGGTGACTCTTTCAATAGTTGGATTAGGGTCTATAAGAAGATGCCTGCACATGCTATTCTTGATCAAATATGGAAGAAAAAGATATACCTGATGCCAGTACGGAGGAATGCTGGTTTAAGTTTTATCAAAATCGTGGCACCGAAGAATGACGCCAAGATGAAGGAGCAAAGGAAGTGTGGAAGATTATTCACTACACTATTTGTTGGATCTTATGGAAGGAGCGAATGGGAGAGTTTTTGGTGGTCGCCAGAAAAGCGTTGAGGAAAATATCGATCTTGTTAAGCAACTTGTGGTTTTATGGTCTTGTGACTCTGATTCTTTTGAATTTCTCTCTCCCCTAGTTTCATTTGGAGCAACCAGAAGATCAAGACATGTACATGTCAGAGATGACACATGTATACAACTTCCAATATGTTCATGCTTTTGTTGTTATAAAAATGTCTGGTAATTACTGGATTACAAAGTATCCATTGATTCAAATTCGAATATGATTTCCTTCCGTACTTCACAAGCAGCGGCTAGCTCAGGGCTCCATTTGCAAGCTTCACGAATAAGCTAGTTCATTTAAAATACTCAATTAGAAGGAATCCATGAATTTCTTTATAAAATGGATGCAAAGGTATTTTCGTAATGGATGACCCTCAAAACCATGAACAGTTGACCTAAATTCAGACACTTAAGTAGAATTTTGAGCATTCCAAAGAGAAACATGAATTAAAAAGCTTCCATCCCCAAAAGACCAAGTAGAATCTTGTCAATCCTACCATTCGGTTCTTCTAATATCCAAGTTCTGACTCATGCCATGCCAGGGATCCTAAATCTTTTTCGACATGTTCTTCTTATAAGTCTCTACACTCCCATAAAAAATGAGGGTATTCCGAGATATATAAGATTACCATCTATCATTTTGAAAATTAATCATTAAAGATTAACAGTTGAAATTAAAAAAATCGGTGGGAATGTAGAGTTTTATATGGGGAACATGTCACCAATACCTTAACTTCAAATTCATTGCATGTTAGGTTCACTAAAAAATGACGCTAAAATGTCAAGATTAACCATATCAAACGGACCTTCCATTCATTTATAGTCCTCACCCAAACATAAGGTGTTACAAAGAGAGTCGAGAATCTGCCCACGTGGCAATAGTTATATATAATAAGATGATGCTAACTTGACAAAAGTCAAATGGTGGTCAACCACCAATAGTTTTCTTACACAACAGGAGAAATTCTTTGGTCATAGACTTTTAAGTTATCCTCTTGCATCGTCACGACCACCACCACCTGTGCCGTCACCGCTGCACAAGATCGAAAAGTTTTTTTTTTTTTTTTTCATTATCTCCCGCTCCCAGTCTTACACCGAGATTTCGTTACCTCGAATTCGGGTTTCAACAAACATATCCTCCCGAAAATTCTCTAAAGTTTTCCCTCCTCTTTTTTAATTTCCCGCTCCCAAATTTTACCAAAATTTCGTTCAAAATTTGGAAGATTTACTTTATAAGAGGCGTTCAAACGCAATGGATTTTATTGTCTATGAAAAAGAGGGTTTTTTGTTAAGGTAATTTTTCTAACCCTTAATTATTTTTTTTTGGATCTTTGAATATTAGGGATTCTGATTTTTATACTAGGATACCTGTTTGTTTTTTAATTCATGGGTTCTGATTATAGTTTGTTTTTAAGGGTTTTTAGAAGTGGGTTCTGTTTTATTTGGTTGATTTATGTCGTAGATCTTATGTTTAGCTTGTAATGTGTAGATTTATGTTTTGAAGATCTCCAATTTGTGTTTTGAATCGATGGATTTATTATAATTAGAGCCATTAAAGGAGATGAGAACAAAACGATTTCACTTTCGATTTTTCCTATTTATTGTAAATAGTTGTTTAAACTCGACTACGAGAGACAATCCATTTACATCAAAGCGGAGCCAAGAAGAGAGAGTTGGATAAGCACAATTGGGTACTGATAGAACAAGTTGTAGGTAAGGTATCTTTTCTTAATTTCTTCTAATTTGATCCTTCCATGTCATGATCTATGGTATGTTGTCCGTTTGTTTTTATTGTGAAACATGATTATCCCTTGGTTGATGACTATCTTGCAAAGTGTGTCCTTTATTGCTTAGCCTTAGCTCCCTCGGCCTCTAGCTTCACCGATATTCCCATCCTTCCATTTTGAACCCCTGTAATTACTCTTTTCTACTTTTGAAAAGCTAACTTTTCTAATTTGAAACTGTCTAGTATTTTTCTTGTTGTGATTCTGAATCAAGTCCCCTTCCTACTACCATCGGATCAAGAACTTGCTCTTGGCTCTGTGTTTTAGTTAGTCTTTCTATAAATTGTTATTGTGGAGAATCACACAATCAAATGTTGTTTGTTGTTCAAGTACTTAGGAGCTGTAGTGATGTTCTCGATTATCGTGTGCAAGATTGGTCTTGTAATCATTACATGGAAGTTTCCGCACGTTTTAAAGTTAGTTTCTCTGTCCATCATAATTTTAGTAAAATGAGTATATGCACTAGAATGTCTTCTCTGTTTCCGGTCTGGTAGAAAATGTATCCACTTGCCTATGCAAATCTGTCTCTTGCGTTATCTTTTTCGTGTATAATGGTTGTTACCAATGTTCAAAGTTTTTGTTGTTGTGTGTGACTCTTATATGTAGGTTTAGAATGGACAAATCATGGATGAATAAACATAGGCTATCAAAAGAATACAGACTTGGTGTTGAGGCCTTCTTGAAATATGCAATCGATCATGGTAATGGAACAAGATACATATGATGAAGAGCATCCTAGACGCATATTCTGTCGTGCGAGGTTATGTGTGAACTCGAAAATCTCGAACCTAGTGAAGTAAGAGCTCATCTGTTTGTTAATGGCATTGATAAAAAGTATAAGATATGGGCTGAACACGGGAACAAATGCGGAATGGTGATTGTACTAGGTCATATTCTTCGAATAGTGATGTCCAATACGAGTTGAAAATTATGATGAGTTCGAAAATTATGAAGATGAAATGGATCTACCGATGATGATTTTGCGAAACAATAGAAATGCTCGAGGTCATGACGCCAAGAGTTCACAGTGACCAGACAGATTTTCAAAAGTTGATCGAGGATGCGAGATAAACCTCTTTACCCTCGGGGTTGTACTTCGGAGCCATACAAAGTTGTCGTCTTTGATTAAGCTATATAATATGAAAGCAAAAGGTAATGGTCCGATAAGAGCTTTTCGGGAGTTTTGAAGGAGTTCAAAAGTATCTTTGCCTCGCGAATAACGAATTGTTCGAATCTCTCGTACGAGGCTAAGAAAACTTTGAACGCCTTGGGAATGCAAGTATGAGAAAATACATGCATGTCCAAATGATTGTGTGCTTTTCGGGAAGGAGTACAAGGATGAACAATCTTGCCCAGATTTGTAAAGCTTCAAGATGGAAAGAAAACAAGCGACCATCGTTTTGTGAGTAAAGGGGGTGCCGACAAAGTGATGTGGTATTTCTCTCCTATCCCAGATTCGAGAAGGATGTTTCGGTCATGTGGACGTCAAAAACCCGACATGGCATAGTCTTCTAAGAGTCAAGGATGGTAAACTACGCCATCCCGCTGATTCCCGAGCATGGAAACTAGTCGACAACAAATGGCCGAGTTCGCCAAAGAACCCCGAAATCTGCGATTAGGTCTTTCCGCCGACGGGTTCAATCCAAATAGTTGTGTTGGTGGCAATTATAGTTGTTGGCCTGTAATGTTAGTTGTATATAATCTTCCTCCGAGTTCGTGTATGAAGAGGAAGTTCATAATGCTAACAATGTTGATATCGGTCCCAAACGGCCGGAAATGACATCGATGTTTATTTGGCGCCTCTAATAGAAGATTTGAAGAAACTATGGGATGAAGGTGTTGAAGTGTATGATTCCTACGAGAAATGAGAAATTCAATCAAACAAGTACTTCTTTGGACGATCGGTGACTTTCCAGGCATATAGTAATCTTTGTGGTTGCCCTAAAGGAGGATATAAAGCTTGTCCAATTTGTGCAGAGGGTACTTCTTCCATCGGACTTAAATATTCACGAGAAAAATGTTTATACAAGTCACAGAAAATTTCTTCCTAAAGGCCACAAGTTTAGAAGTGAAAAAAAGGCTTTTAACGGTCGCAAGAGTTCGATTGGCTCAGAACCGCTAGCGGTGAAGAGGTATTTAAGCAGTTGAAATGATAGAAAATTTATTTGGAAAGAAGAGGAAAACTATACCCCCACCCTCTTGGAAGAAAAGGTCGATATTCTTCGAACTAGAATACTTTGGAAGTACTCTGCTCGTTCGACATTGTGTGGATGTCATGCATGTCGAAAAAAATGTAGGCGAAAGTCTTGTTGGGACATTACTTAACATACCCAAAAAAACAAAAGATGGCTATAATGCTCAGAAGACCTCGGAGATTTGAGAATCAGCCTGAATTAGAGCCCCCGGGAGAACGGAAAAAGAGCGTACCTTCCAAACGCGTGTTACACATTAACACTTAGGAAGAAAAGAGAAAATTCCCGCACCACCTTGTCCGAGTTGAAGGTTCTGAAGGTTCTTGTTCGAATTTGAGAAATCGAGTTTCAATGTCGAGTTGAAGTTGCACGGTCTCGAAGTCTCATGATTATCATACAATTGTGCAGCAGTTTCTTCCATTAGCCATACGGTCCATTTTACTCGAGCATGTGCGAAATGCTATAATAAGGTTATGTTTTTTTTCAAAGAAATGCAGCAAAGAAGTGGATGTTATGCGCTTTGAGAATTACAACGGGATTTGGTGGTTACCTTGTGCTTACTAGAAAAATATTTTCTACCATCGTTTTTTGACATCATGGTTCATTTAAGCGTGGCATCTCATTCGAGAGGTTCAATTATGTGGACCGATTTTGCTTCAGGTGGATGTACCCTTTTGAGAGGTTTATGAAGGTTATGAAAGGATATATACGGAATCGGAACCTTGTGGAAGGTTGCATTCTTTGAGAACTATATCGCGAAGAGGCGATTGAGTTTTGCTCGAATTTTTTAAAGGTATTGTAACTATCGGTATTCCCATTGATAGAAGTCTTGCACAGCCAATAATGCGGATGCCACGAGCCTTATTTCAAGGGAAGCCATTATCAAAGAGTAAGCCAAGCTTTGTCGAAAACTCACTACGATGCGGGCACACCTGGTTGTACTACATAACACAAACGATGTGGCACCCTACATTGAGTAAGAACTTTACTATCTTTGAACCTTGTTAATATTTTCATTGAAATAAAAATGTTACGTATAAAATATGTCTTTTCATATTTGAGTTACACATGTCTCATCTAATGAAAGAATTTCCACTTCAATCGAATCATGGTTGTTGAAAGAGCACAACCGAACATTCATAGATTGGTTATGTACAAAAGTAAGACTCTTTATCTTCTCTCATATGTGTCTCTCTTATATTGAAATATTACAGTTTAGCATTTTCATGTGTTTGATGTGTTATAAATTTTTACCGAATGCACTTAACCTGCCGCTACTTACACCAAAAAGTAAGAAATCATATTATGTTGATAGAAAACAGAACTGTACTATGTAGACATATATGTTAAATGTTTTTATAAAGCATTTATGTTATAAGAAATCAACTACAGGATGCATGTTTTTATAGAGCACAACTACTTTAGATCATATCAAGTAAGAAGTCATATTATGTTAAATGCTCTGCAATATCCTAATTGTATATTCTCTTGATTTGTAGGTTAAGGAAGAACTACGAGATCCAAATAACAACATTTAGGATTTAATTGCAATCAATAGCATGTGGGCCTAGTCCGAAATATTTAAATGCGAAGGGTATGAAGTAAATGGGTGTGTTTATCACACTAAGACACGAGAAGCTAAAAGAGTTTACCAAAATAGCGGAGTAAGTGTAGTTGATGGAGAAGAAAATACTTATTATGGTGTGATCGATGAGATATGGCTTCTTGACTATTACTTGATAAGGGTTCTGTTTTCAAATGTGACTGGTACATTATCGTGGAATAGAAAAAGATAAACTAGGTTTCATATCGGTTGATTTTGGGAGGCTAGGCTATAAAGATGACCGTTCATCATGGCTTCCCATGCAAAACAAGTTTTCTATGTACGAGACCAAAATCATTCTAGGCCGAATTCTAAATGGTCAGTTGTCATGTCAACTCGTGAAAAAGACCCAGTGATGAAGAAGCTCTAAATGACTCATTGGCCTTGGAGGGTAATCCTACTTTTAATAATGTAGTTCGAGATGAAGGTTCCGCCCGACGTGGGTGATGATTCTCAGTCTGCTTACGTACGTGATAGTAGTGATGGTGTGTGGATTGCGAGACATTACAAAGGAACAAAATAAAAAACGTAAGAGGAGTAGCCGGTGGAAAATGACGACCCAATGGATGATAGTTCGGTGGACGAAGACGGTTCCTCATCGGGTGATGAAAGTTCATTGGAAATTGATTAGATGAGGACTGAAATTTTAACTCTTGAATATTAATTTGCTTGCATTGGATATCAATGAATGTTTAGTTCGGATCTTACCGATCATTTTGGGTTTTTACTCTCTAAATATCATGTCTTTTTTAAGAGTTGAATTTAGATTCATTGTGTAAATATCAATTGATTCAAAGTTGTTTCATCTAATGCCAAATGTTTGAAATTTATTGTCGGTTTGGTTTTATGTTTTTTTTTTTTTTTATCTAAAGTGTAAATCCATTGATGCACGAGCTGATGTACCTCCACGATATTGAGAACGTACTCATGTGGACTTAGATGAAATTGCTTGCCGCAATAGTGAAAGTGATATTGGGCATGAAGAAGCCATTATCTTGAATTAGTTTGCAGCGGTTTTGATAAGAAAGGGTCATGGTATATTATCATCTAGGATAACGGTTGTCTACTTTTATCCGCCACCAACTTAACCTAAGCTAACTTAATTTTATAATAAACCGTCACAATAAATCAACTATACGTGCAGTTTATAAATGTCACCGTACGGTAGGTTAATTCTGACGGTACTTTGCATAAGCGTCATAGTACAATAGTTATTATGACGGGTTTTCTAAGCGTCACGATATTAACAAAATTTAATGACGGTTCCTGGGGTAAACGTTACCTATCAGCGAGCATGAACTTATTGTGACGCTTATTCCTAAAACTGTCATGGTATAAAATTTCAAACCGTCACCAAATCCCACATTTGGCCTAGTGAAGGGAGAGAGTATATTGAGGATCTCTTAAGTTTTTTTGTTAGGTCCTAGATTGACACTTAAATTGTCATTCTCATTCTCGGTTTCAGTTTAGTCTTGCAAATGGAGTTCTTTTTGCATCCTAGTCTACTGAAACAACTCTATGTGTTTATAAATGAGATCTCTAGGGTCCGTTTATGCTCATAGAGCACAATGCATATAACAAGAACCAAACTACATAGCCCATAGAGAACAAACAAACCATGGATGCAAATAACAGACTTAAATTAGTTACAAATTACTCAATAACTTGATTTTACACACAAACCGGGAAAGTATCTTCAATACAGACGAGAGAACACTAGCTAACTAATAAAAAAATAAAAATCCTCACAATGGTAAAAAGAGGTTATTGTTAGTTAAATAATTCTCCCTGGCCTCTATTGAAATCCAGCAGTTTAAAAAAATAAAATAAAATAAAATACTGCAACAAGAGTATCATTACCTTCAGAATCAAAGTTACATATCAACTGACAGTAGAAAACAATCAATAGGAGAAATTCGTTAAGAAGCAAGGACAAGCCAATAATTTGTTTACCAGAAGCAAGAATAAATAGGAAAGAATCTAATTTGGTGAATATGAAGTAAGTATCATAGTTTTGAGAGGAAAAACCATTGATGATAGATCATGAACATTAGGGTTAGGTTTTGGATCTTTTTTCTCTCTATGAAGCTAGAGAGATGGAGGCGAGAAAGAAGAAATGAGGGCAAACTGTTCTACATATATATGATTTTGAGTCTACTTATAACCCTTTGAGATTTAGCCCAATTAGATTAGGGAAGCAAATTGTAGCCGTTCATCTGTTCGACATTGTTAGATTTAACGGCTCTACGACTTTTATGACAGACCGTAATATCTGACCCAAGTTTGATTATAGATGGTTGTTTGTTTTTGCATACTAATGCCGAAAGGTAGCTTAAACTATTTGACTCGTGTTAACTAATTCTGGGTTGTAGAACTGGTAAGCTTTTAGGCGTATCTCTGAGAAAGTGTATGCTGTCATGTTACATCGGATTTGTGAGACAAATAAACTTTTTCTAGAGAAGAAATTGTCTAAGTCATCTAGAGTGGCATGGAGTCGCTCTGCAAAGGGAAAGTCAATGCTATTCCCAGTGTATCAGTCCCATTCTAGAGGAAGATAACCATGACCTCTAATCACCAAACTCTATGTAGCATTCAGCTCATGTGGAAGTTGCCAACATTAATTTGAATTTCTTATAACTAGTTTCCAGGTAAGTATTTGGTAATTGATGATGAAGCTTATTGAATAAGTAACTGGTTTTACTACGTACTTTAGTATATTTTTGTCTCGGTTTTCTGCCTGCTGAGCTTGTCTGAAATAATCTAATTGATGCTGCTTATGTTGTTTTAGATGATCTCATTTTTCTCACCCATTAATGCTTACCATTTGTGACTCCCAGTCTGTTCATACTCACACTGCAACTCTCACAGATTAAGATGGAACAATGTAAAATTCATTAGTAAATGAAAAAATTTGATTTATGTTGTTCGATTTGGGTATCTTTGCATTCTAAATTCAAACCCTATGCTCATGAAACAACTCATGTTTAATATTTGGTTTCTATACCCGTGGTTACAATATTTTGACAGTCAATTCATTCGAAGACAATGTTTTTTTTTCCGATAAAGATAGCACAATACATATTCCCAGGCCAAATACAAACCATACAAAATGAGATACAAAAAAAAAAAAAAAACTTACATTAATCATAAATTATAATTACACAATAACTGATTTTTATATACAAAGGAAGGGATCTCTGATAAGAGGAGAACACTTGCTAGTAAAATGAATTAACAAATACAAAAACTAAATCTTCAAACCCATAGGCGTAAGTAACATTTTATGGCAAAAGAAGTTGTCCATTTAAAAAAAAAAAATCTTCTAATTTAAATCTATCATCCATCCATAATCCAAGTTGACACTATCAGCTGATAGAAATGCAAAAAATCCAAGCGGAAAAAAGTTACTAAAGAATGACAAAAACCAACATTTTGCTTATCGAGATCCATAACTGCAAGAAAAGGATCTAAAGAAATGGTAACATTTTAAGTGAAGAATATCTTAGTTTTTTGAGAGGAGAAATCATTGTGTGGAAGATTGTTGTGATGGCCATGTGCATTTGATGTTTCTGCTTCATTTAATTATGGATCGTGAACATGAGAGTCTGCTGTTATTCCTTCGGTTACTGTCATTTTCAAACACCATTAGTGCCTACATTTGCCACTCCAGCTTTGTTCATACTCACTGCAAATGTCAGATCTCATCTCATCTGGAAATCAAACAAAGCAGCAGGATTTTAGATTTAGTTAAGTCCAGTTGTTACAGCCTATAGATCCTGGAAACAGCTCATGTTTTTATACATAAGTGAGATTCCTAGGGTCAGTACAGAATCAAACAATTAGAGACCAGATTACAACTCAAAGACAAACCCATAGATTTATAAGAAAAATCAAACTATAGATGCAAATAACATAAAAACTGAAAAAGGATCTTTAATCAACAAAGATAAAAAAAATGATTCAACAAATACAAAAATTAAATCTTCAAAACCAGATATTTAATGGAATTTTATATGTTTAAAATTTTGTCTTCCTTGTTTGAGCGAGTACTGGCATGGTTTAGCATAGTTGCCATGGTGCGCGAGTGCGGCAGTTTGGCATGGTTGCCATGGTGCGTAAGTGCGGCTTGGTTTGGCATGGTTGCCATAGTGTAGCAGTCTTGACTTGGTTTGGCATAGTTGCCATGGTCTGCGCAGTATCTTGCTTGGTTTAGCATGGTTACCATGTGGTCATGGAAATCTTCTGACTTAGTTTAGCATGGTTGCCATGGTCACCTTGATATGCGGCTTGGTTTAGCATTGTTGCCATGGTGCGCAAAGTGCGGCTTGGTTTGTATTCTTGCCATAGTGCAGTACGGCTTGGTTTGGCATGGATTGCCATGGTGCGCGAGTGCGGCTTGGTTTGGCATGGTTTCCAGCAGTGCCTTGATGTGCGGCTTGGTTTGGCATGGATTAGTGGTGCGCGAGTGCGGCTTGGTTTGGCATGGTTGCCATGGTCTGCTGATATGCGGCTTGGTTTAGCATTGTTGCCATGGTGCGCCGGGGTGCGGCTTGGTTTGGCATTGCTGCCCACGGTGCGCAGTCATGCGGCTTGGTTTTGGCATTGTTGCCGTGGTGCGCGAGGTGCGGCTTGGTTTTGCGATTCGGGTTATTTTTGTGTCGAAAACCCTAGTACGGGTATTTTGAAAAAATACCCACTGTTAATTATTTACACACAGAGTTAAAAATGCTCTTGGTTAATGTGTTGCGGGTCACACTAGGTCATGGGGTTTTTACGATTTTGCACCTGTTGTCAAAACCACCATCGGCTTGTGCTAAGTCTCTGCCTGGCTCGGAGCGGGAGCTTTGTTGCGAGGTAAGCATAAGATGGTGACAAACTATCAACTGGCAAAACTAGTAAGAGAGGAAGGTGAAGGAGGCTTGTCAGAGCCTTTTATAACTAGGATTTGGAATCCTTGCCTCACGGTAGTTTTGCACAAATCGGGAGAGAGTTTGGCACAATTGGTGGGGCCGGTGCAACTTGGGCGACGTTGGGAAGTTGGCGTGAGTTGTGGCGCGTGCCGTGGTGGTGGCGCAAGGTGTGGAATCTTTCGTGCTTGCGAGGCGTGACTTGGCGAAGCCAGCAGAGTCGACGCAATTGGGTAGAGCAGTGCGACTTGGGCGACGTTGGCGTGAGTTGGGGAACTAAGCGTGCTAGGCGTGGTGGAGACGAGCGTAGTGTGGAAGCTTTGCGTGCTTGCGAGCGTGGCTTGGGTGGCCAGCGCAGGAAGTCGGCGCAATTGGTGGGCGGTGCAGCAGCGCGTTAGGCGTGAGTTGGGGAGAGGCGGCGTACTAGGCCCAGTGTGGGACCGGCGCACACAAGGTGTCAGCTACGTGCTTACGAGGCGTGACTTAGGCGGCTTGGCTGAGGAGATCGAGAGCGCAATTGGTGGGGCGGTGCAAGCTTGGCGACGTTAGCGTGAGTTGGGAGGCGGCGTGCTAGCTGGTGGAACCGGCGCAAGGTGTGGAAACTTTGCGTGCTTGCGAGCGTGACTTGGGCGGCAAGAAATCGGCGCAATTGGTGAAGCCGGTCTGACAGGCGCATTGGCGTGAAGTTGGGAGGCGGCGTGCTAGGCTGGTGGGGCGCAAGGTGCGGGGCGATCATGCTAGGTAGCGTGACTTGTGTAGACAAAGGAGGAGTACAGGTGTTTCTACGAGATAGCAAAGTTTCTTTGTTTACCTTCCTTCACGGCCAAATCGAGGCATTATCCATGCTAAAATGTGGAGGCGTTATGTCCTGTTGCTTCCTTTCCTTTTAGGTCCGTGTTCATACCCAACGTAATTGCATCATCTCCCTCGTTTGAGAAAGGGTTCTTTTGTTGAGTTTCTCTCTTTGTCATATCGTGACGAGACAAACCATCTTAACCGGCACCCGGGTTCTCGGTGAAGCGCGAGGTATGACTCTTGGGGAGCATCCCGACAAGGAGGTTATTCGGGTTAAGAAAATCATAGGTATGTTTTTTCTTCTTTGGTGAACAGCATCGCTTTACGGCTTGTTTGATGAATGGAAAATTTTCCTTTTGTCTTTGAGATATCCCGTTGGAGCATGCGTTACTATTATCGACGAGGATGACCTAATCGTTTCCCTCCCTTCAAATCCAACCTTGTTGATCTTTGGAGACTTGAAGCGATTTAGGGATCTCTTGTCATGAATACCCCTATGCGGAGTTAAATCGTTTGAGACTCGTATGAGGTGTCTCTCCTCGTATCGGAGTGTTGGCCGTTTTTGCTTTTGAAGATCTCCTTCCTTAAAAAAACCACAGATTTTACATAATATCTAGTTAGTTCACGATTAAATTTGAGGAGTAAACAATCTCACGCTGGTAGTCCCCCCATGCACCAACCTACTTTCATTACATCACCTTGAATCCCCCTCACGAGGATTTGATATAAGCATATCGTACTCTTGGATGTGACAGCCCAGGATGGTCGAAATTACATTTATGACATATTCGAGATAGTGCGAGGCTCGGGATCCTCCGCCCGGCCTCGTAAAGTGTTGAAGGAGTCTTCTAGACGAGAGGTGATGATATTCTTGCATTTGCACCCTTGAAGAGTAGAGGACCTCGTTGTGAGTACGACTTTTGGTGGTGTGTCTTCGGAGCTTTGACGGTGAAGGATCCGTATATATCTTCCTTCCTCAAGTATAGTTTTTACATGTTTCACATCTTTGTAGTAATTCTTTTTGCGGTGAGGCTGCATTTGGTATCCAACGAGTGAGGAAATAGTTCTTGGTTGGAGATGTAATCGGGAGAGACTACATTATCGTGGTACAAAGTAGGTTGGGCGATATTCTATGGGCTTAGGTAGTAAAAGGATTGGCTAGATGTGTAGCGAGCAAACTTTGCGGGGAAGGAGTGGCGTTGAAGCGAACGTTGAGAAGTGCTAAGCAGAAACGGCGATGCGTAGCTATACGGAAAACGTTGATGCGAAGCTGCCGGAGAGAATGTTGGAACGACGTCTTGCAACTTTCGAGCACTTGAAGGTTACCGTTTTGATCAGGCCGCGTCACGTTACATCAAGCTCGGCGTCCCTCAAGAGAACGAGGTTAGGAGTCCCCGGTTTCATGTTTATCGATCGTGCTTTCTAGGAGAGGTTGGGGTTTGGGAACGGCTTCCTGGATGAAGCCCTTTGCTCTGTGCGGTGCGGTTGAGGGTGCAAAATATGTGCGCGCCTTGTGGAGAAACTTAGAATCTCACCTGCTTGTTTCATCATAGGCATGTACGACTTTGTGGGCGATTCCATTGTGCGGGTCTAATGGGAGAAGGGTCTCCGTGAACTCGGGAGAGTTGTTGATTTCCATTGCTTTTGATTTTTGAAGTCTTTCACAGTCTTCGTGTGACAGAGTGGTTGTATCCTTCTGCGGGCGTCCAAGAGCAACGGGAAGCTCTTCATCTATAAACGCACGTCTGTGAAGTATCTTTGTCTTTTAAATCAAATCTAACGATCTTTAAGAAAGGTCGACTTCTTAGGATCTTCCGATGCTCTGCTTTGATGGTAGGCCAAAGTACAGTGGCGGTTGTTTCCATGCTTGAAGAAGAACGTTGAAGCGAGCGGTTACGGATTGCGATGATCGTAAATTAATGCGTGCGGGAATATACGGTTTTGATCCTGAAATCTTTGGAGCCATGGCGTTATTTGAAAGGCGGATAGTGCAGGCGCAGATGTTAGCGGTACGGAAAGGATGCAAGCTGATAACAGTGTGATGCTGCGTTTATCAGCGTAAGCGTGTAATGCCTGGTATGCGTCGTGGCAAATACGTGTAGCGTGCGGCAGCGGCGTCGGCAGGCGGCAACTTTCAACCTTGTTTAACCTTTTGAAAAATGTCACAACTACGGGGATTCGCCAGGAGGGAATGGGTTTGGAGAATGATTGCGGGTTAGAGCCACACAAAGCTTTACGCTGGTGACCACGGTGACTTGAGTGGGTTTTAGCCAATTGTGGCATAGATGTGGCTGAACGGCGGATATTCTCGATGGTTGCTAAGTAAAGACCAACTATGAGTCGTGAGGCGAGGTGTAGCGCCTTTTTGATCCTCGTACTTGGTTCCTTATCAAAGGGTCATGTCTTTGGTTGGCGGCTTGATGCGGCTAGCACGGCGTTGTCCACGAATGCAGGAGAAATACGGACATATGACCACAACCCGAGAAAGTCACTGATCGATTTGCCTTCAGTTAAGTGTGTGGAAGGCTTTATCTTCCATGAGGATATACGTGAGGTGGCCCAAGTACAGATTCGAAGCGTTATTGCGGCCAGGAGCACCATCGCGACGTGCGTAGAAAAGGAGTTCAACACTTAGTGGTTTGTCGAAGGCCTTCTTGAGATCCAAAAGTTGAAAAGATACGTGGCCTTTGGCCAGGAGATTGCACGACGGAGGTGGAACTCGAAAAGCTTTCCCGAATGTTGACTATGAAAGCGGCTCTTGAAGATGCAGAAGTTGACTTTCTCCAAGAAGAAGCGGACTTGGTGGATGATTTTCCTTGAACGTTTACTGCGCTAATCTTTCATTTAGGTATCTTTTATTTTATTTTGAACAGGCATTGGATAGTGCGGATTAACGACCTTTGATGAAGCAGCTGGTAGCTTTTGGAGGTGATTGGATTGTTTGCGGGATTGATGGTTATTGATGCTATGACTGCGATTATGTTTTAGAAGGAATATTAGCCACATGAGTGTGTATAGCAATGAGCTGTCTCGGCTGATATGACGGTTTTACTAGGAACCTAAAAATGGTCATTATATACTGTGATCTAAATTTACTCACTTCATAGGTTTTGTGAACACGCCTCACCCCAGTGTAAAGAAAGCATTTCTTACGTGCTTATGCGATTAGTCCCGATTCTTGGTAACGTGTGGCGAGTACTCCATTTTACGGGTGTAGTTTTAACAAGCGATAACGGGTTGTACGCGATTGAGTCGGACTGATCGCAAGTCCCCAATCGGCGCGGTAGCATCTTCAACGGAATCCCAGCTTTTGAGTGTAGTTTTACAAGCTGTGCTTCAGGCGTCTTGTGATGATCGGATCGAGTGGTGGCGTCTTGACAGTCCCGGTTTTCTCGTGTAGTTTTGCAACTAGTAACGGGTTTATCTGGTAGTTGCGTCGGATTGATCGCCTTCTCTCATCTGGCGCCACAAGGTGAAGAGACGGATCGGCAGTGACATTCACCGTGATAGATAAGTCCTCCCTGACTGTGGTACATGGTGTTTAACATGGGTAAAAGTAGTTTACTGTGATTTGGTAAATTCATTGGTGGTGAGAAAGCGGACAAACCCTAAACAAATGTCTTGCACGTGAGCACTTTATAGGTTCAAGAGATCAGTACGTATAAATCAGGCTAAGCCAAGAAATAGTTAGACTTGCTTGGTGTCACAGAGTGGAGGAGGGAAGAGGTTGATTTGGGGAGGGAAGCAAAGAAAGGTGTTGAGCGAGTAGTATCTCGACTTGTATCGCCAGTAGAAAGCTTGGGAAGCTTGCAAGAGATGGAAGCTTTTGGGAGAGCTTGCAAAGTTGCCTTTACGAGAGTGTAAGTGTCAGTATGTTTCTCACGACAGTAGACTTGTTGTGCTGGTGGAAATGGGTAATGACCTATTTATACAAGAGTCGAGATTGAAGCGTGCCTGCAGCCTCATGAAGGAAGAGAGGTAAAGGAGTGAAATAATGGGAGGAGGTGGCCAACGCTTATGGTTTACTTGGGTGAAAACGTTTTTCACCATTATTTCCCTCTTTTATTTAGTACAACTTTATGCCTGTTCACTGCTTTACTGTAATGCAGGCGTAGTTATCGCTGCACATCTTTGTGACATCGAACCAAAACCCCCAAGAAGCGTCCCACAGTTTGTGTTGTGTACTCGAGTGTTGGTTGCATCTTGAGTGCAAGTAAGGCGGCCCCGCTGGTGGCGCATGTGGCGCGTTGCGAGGGGCATGTGTGCGGAATGCCGTGGTGGTAGGTTGCACGGTTTTGCAAGTTCGGCTACCAGGCAGTGATGTTAGGTTTTGGCATGCTACCAATGGCATGTGCGGAATGCCTTCGTGGTAGTGATTTGCACCGGTTTTGCAGGTTAGGCTGCCGGCGTAGCGGGTTTGGCATGTGCCAGCGGCATGTGCGGGAGGTGCCTTGGTGGTAGGTTGCACGGCTTGCAGGATTCGACTGCCAGGCGTGTGCGTTGGCATGTGCCCAATGGCATGCGTGGCCATTAGAGAAGGCGTGACCTTGATAGGGAAACTAGCTGGCGAGCATGTTGGCATGTGCCAATGGCATCTTGCGTGGCCGTTGAGGCAGACGTGACCCAGTGGGGAAACCATTGCTGAGCGAAACGTGCTGGCATGTGCCGATGGCATGCGAAAGTGGCCGTTGGGGCAGGTGGACGTGATAGGGAAGTAGCTGGCGAGCATGTTGGCATGTGCCCGATAGCATCTTTAGTAGGCAGAGTGATGGGCGCGATGATAGGAAGCTGGCTAGCGAGCATGTTGGCATGTGCCGATGGCATGCGGGGCGATTAGGGCGCAGAAGTGACCTGGATAACTTGCTGGCGAGCATGTTGGCATGCGCCAATGGCATGCGGAAATGGTGACGTTAGCAGTGGCGTTGGTGAGAAAGGCCATTAGCGGTGGCGTGTTTGGCATGTGCCGATGGCATGCGGGGCCGTTGGGGGCCGTGGCCTTGGTAGGAAAAAGCCGGCTACTTGAGACATGTTTGGCATGTGCGACGGCGTCTGAGGCCGATTAGGGCCGTGGCCTTGGTAAGAGAGGAAAGCCAGCTAGCGAGCATGTTTGGCATGGTTGCCAATGGTACGCAGTGCGGGTTGGTTAGAGGCGCATGGTGGCCTTGGTAAGAAACAGCATGCTTGAGCTTGGTTTGGCATGGTTGCCAATGGCATGCCCGGGATGCGACAGTTTTAGGCCAGTGAGTTGCCATGGTGCGCGAGTGCGGCTTGGTTTGTGGCATGGTTGCCACTTGGTGCGCGAGTGCGGCTTGGTTTGGCATGGTTGCTTATGGGTGCGATGAGTGCGGCTTGGTTTGGCATGGTTGCCGTGGTGCGCGAGTGTCGCGCTTGGTTTGGCATGGTTGCACGTGATGCTTGCGATGTGCGGCTTGGTTTGGCATGGTTGCCATGGTGCGCGAGGTGCGGCTTGGTTTGGCATGGTTGCCATGGTCTGTGAGTGCGGCTTGGTTTGGCATGTGGCTGCCATGGCGCGCAGTGCGGCGTGTGGGCAATTTAGCATTGCTGTTGCCATGCGTGCCTTGAAGTGCGGCTTGACGGTTTGGCATGGTTGCCATAGTGCGCGGTATCTTGCGGCTTGGTTTGGCATGCGTTGCCATGAGTGCGCGGATGCTCTGCGGCTTGGGCATTATGGTTGCCATGGTCACGCGTGATGTATGCGGCTTGGTTTGAAGCATTGTTGCCATGGTGCGCGGTATGTGCGGCTTGGTTTGGCATTCTTGCCATGAGTGCGCGATGTGCGGCTTGGTTTTGGCATTGTTGCATGAGTGTGATGTGCGGCTTAGGTTTGGAATTAGGGTTACGTATTTGAAAACCCTAATCTGGTATTTTGAAAAAATACCCCTATTAGTGTTACACACAGGTTAAATGCTCTTAGTTAATGTAGTTGCGGGTGACATGGGTCGTAGGGTCATGACGATTCTTACCCCTTGTCTAAAAACCACCCATCAACACCAGCGCATTCAATAGGTCACTAAGGCTAAAGATGGTATTTTTAAGCCAAATTCACGATGTCTCTCATTTGTGATTCAATCTCTGAACTACTGTATTTCTCGAAGCTCTTAAAGATCACGGTGGCGTGCATCCTGCGATGACGAAATCGATGCATTAGCCGAAGCGGTACATGGTCTTATGTTCCATATGATCCCACCATGAATGTTATTGGATGTAAATGGGTTTTTCGGATTAGTAATCGATGGTACAATTATAACGCGTCGCAAATCTCGCCTAGTTGCACGAGGTTACAAACAACAAGAGGGGATTGATTATTCTGAGACGTTTAGCCCGGTTGTAAAGCGTGTACTATACGTATTATTCTTACATTATCCTTGACTTTGATTGGCCTATTCATCAGCAGTGTGTACGGAGATGCTTTCTTACATGGAGAA